>LKNJ01002739.1:7600-55698 GCA_002120245.1 Maccullochella peelii | reverse complement strand
AGGCAGCAGAGAGAGGCGGAAGGTTTTGCATAGGTTGCACTGACTTTGCCTACCCCAGCTTTAATGGAGAGGTTGCATCAGCCTCAGCTTCATAACTAGGGCAGGATGATATGGCCTAAAATGTATATCAGTGTTAATTGTCACATTAACCTAATCTCTTTAAATATACCTGGTCACAAAATGATCTGTCTTGTTAGTGAAACTATTAGTTTTTTACTTAAATTCAACTTGGTGTAACACCAATTTAAATCAAGCTAATCAAAGGGACTGGTGCCAGACTGGTTACCAGCATACTGATGACCTACTTTAGCTAAAAATCAATATATTGTTGTTGGGGATGTGACAGGAAGGGTTAGGGTAGTAAAATATAGCAAAAGTAGTTTTTAATACCCTATACCATTATATATGTATTATTCAGGTGTATTTTGCAGAATCAAATATTGTTGCAGGGTAGAAAATGTTCGTGGCCCAGTACTGGTCCATGGCCCAGGGGTTGGGAACCACTGAACTATAGTACTGTATTGTACATGCTTCCTTTCATTTATGCATGAAAGTAAATAGATTACCAAATAAATGTGCAGTCTCTTCTGTGAAAGCAGAATGTCTTTTATCACTGCAAACTCAGAGGTGATCCATGCCGTTCTCCTGTATTTGTTGATGTGAGGTGACAACACAAAGAAATGCCTGTCAGGAAGCATGCTGCTGTATACTGGTGTGTCTTGGGTCTGGTACTAATTATAATCCTGGATCTGGGACTAATTAGAGCGATGCAAGACATTCCCATTGACAGGGCTCAATGTGGGTTGACTTGTAGACAGGATGGACTCCGTTAACATACTGCTGTAACAAAAGTTGCATGCTTAAGACATTAGTTTGCTGGCTTTTTGTACAAACTTCATGTTTACTTGATGATCAGTTGTTTAAATAATGTGTGATGTTTTAATATAACTGTGCCAGTGCTGCTGCTTTACAGACTACATTTGACTACAACACGAATTCTTGCTTATCTTGATTGCATTTTGAAAATAAACCACAGAGGCATAATGTTAACATATGCTGCTAATTACTAGAGCTGGTAAGCAGAAACAGAGGAGGCCTACAAGTGTTTGTAGGAGTAAAGGCAGTATGACATGATTTGACTGTAGAACACTCTGTTCCTCCAATTCTTCATTGTGTTGCTGCAACCTTCTGTATGTTTATGTGTGGAGTGTAAACAGGACAGACATTTTGCATCTGAGTATGAGACCGTGCTAAGCAAAGACAAGAGAATGAAGCTTCCCTTAGTGAAAAGGATTTTTAGGCCATGTTGGTTTATACGGCCACTACAATATGCCAGAACAAGAAAATAACAGAAACGTTTGGGACAACACAAAGAAGTTTGATACATAAAGTTGACCCAAATTAATCAAAAGACTTAAAAGAGACAGGACACAGAAGCACCACTTAATGCAGAAATGCAAGTTTATAAAAATCTGTTTTCAGTAGAGTTTAAGGGATGTCACAAAGGTAGCAAGACACATTTCTACAGGCAGGCTGTTCCCCAGGTTGGGGGTCCAGAGTTTTAACTCTAGGCCCAGGGACTGTAACAGAGGTAAACAGAGAGTTACAGTAATCAGTTCAGGAAATGGTGAAAGCATATATCATTTTTCCAAATCAGGGAGAGATCAAAATTATGCACTTTTTTTAACAATACAAACAGGAATGGGTTCCTGCTGACTGCCAGTACATAGCCCAAAATGTATGACCGCATGAACTGTACATGGTGACTGACATGTGTGAACAAATCCATGTATGCAGACATGTAGTATAAAAAGAATTTCGTGCACGTCCTCTGTCCGGGTCCGTTTTTGGACTATATCCTTATGCTTAATGGAGGGTGACAGGTCATCCTTAAATTCTAATGAGTTTAATGACCTAAACACGACTGTTTCAGATTTTTCTTCACTTATTAGACATCCAACATTTGAAGTCACTCGGACAGTTTTTAAGGATGTCAAAGTGATTGTTGTTCCTGATATTACAGATACATATAGTTGCATGTCATGAAAACAAATATTATGATTACATATTATTAAGCCAAGTGGGAGCATGTAGATACCAAATAGAAGGGGACCAAGGACAGAGCCTTGAGGTACTCCACAGTTCAGAGGGGCAGTGGATGATGTGAAACTGTTGGGGAGGTAGGAGATAAAGATAAGGATGCGTTTTTGAATGTGTCTGTTGCTTTATTGTAGGTGTGGCCAGCTCACAGGTTGGGATAGGCTTGGTGAGGAGCTTTAAGTTCTACAACATATACTACATAAAAACAGGAAATCATCAGGAAGTAGTCAGTGTCTTACAATCATCACCATTATCACTGTTACAGCATATGTGGTTGCAATCATGTATAATTTTACTATATACAGTTTGTTTGACCTCTAGTCGCGCTACGGAGCTGTTTTTCTGTGAGTGGGTCCCTGTTTTATTTGTCTTGCAATACACAATCCTGCCAATGGTTTCACACTATTCTACTGATCCACAGGTAGCGGTAATGTGCCAAGAAACACAGCAATGCGCCAACAAAGACGGAATAAGAAGACTGCTAGCAAGTCAAAATGGATGTAAACAATGCAGGATTTCAAATACTTTAAAAATCGGATACCCGTGAGTTATCAGAGTTATCACTTCCTGCTGTTTAGGGAGGGACATTTGTTACTTCCTCTGTGGAGTGGGTTTTCCACCAGTGTCCCTGCTGACTAAAGAAGTTCATTTTGGCAAATAGGGTGAATTTATAGAGTGTGGGAGGTAGAACATGTCTTGCAAAAAATGCAAATTAGTCTGGCTGGATTTCATAGCAGGGCAGGCATATTTAGTCTGCACGAGACAAAACACACGTAATGGATCACACTCCCTTCAGTGTGTTGGCGATCTTTGTGTTGGGAGGTTTTATTAGTTGTTTGGATAGAATCGCCTCTTGAACTGTGTTACATAAATTGCATAGTCTGTTAAGTGAGAGAGAGCCCCACCCCTTCGAACCCCTCTATGCACACTCAGAGGCCAGAGGTCAGCTGAAGCACTGAAGCTGCCAGGCCTTTTGTGTCTTAGTTTGTATATTTAAGACATTTTGTTACAGCAGTTATTAATCAAGAATATTTTGCTGGAGAAAACAGAAAAGTCTCTTTTTTATCTGTGTTTCCCAGAAGAAGAGGTTGTGGATGTTTTTAATCTAGCTGAATTCCAACATGTGCCTGGCAATCGTCTTTTTGGATTAGAAGATTTTTGGAGCCACAGGCAGTGTTGATTCTGTTCATTCAATTATCCTGTTAAAGTGTCCCAGGATGTGTTCTCATGTTTTATGGTGCATACTTCTCTACCTGTGTAACTGTCTTCAGAGCGGCTTTTTGCATTTATGTATTTTTCATTCTGGATCTCTCACACATTCGTACTTAACTCAATTAATAGAAACAGGGTTATTTCCAAACATGTGCAGCTCTGCACAGTTTGTCTTGGATGATGGTGAAAACCTTTTATTTCCCCAAATGAGGACCTTTTAGGAAACAAAGAAAAACAGATGTTTGCACAGCCAGATAGTGATGCAGTTTTCATATATACGCGTTTATAAAAGAGTTGCATGAGCCAAACAGCTGATGTGGAAGCATGAAGGTCACCAAATATGGAGATACAAGGTTTTCAATCAACAATCTCTATTCATTGTTACCTTTGATTAACAAGTGATAAAGTAAAAGAAAGGCTCATCCAACACCCTCTCTCCCAACCCCTTAACCCATGCATATGTTTAGCAATCAGGCATTTGCTCATCGTGGTGTATTTAAAAGCATACGTACTAATAGTAAGTTAAAGGCTGCAGGATTTGCTTTGTATTATAGAAAATGCTGCTCATCACTTTTGCACAGCAGTGGAAACACATTCAAATTGTTCCCTTATGCCCAAGTTTTAATACCTCAGTCGAAAAACAGTCCCATTAAAAGTCCAGCATTCAAAATTTGACTCAATCTCTGTGATCCTTCCAGACCTGCCAGGGGCTCCATCTTCACAAACTCATGTAGGATCTCTGCTCAGACTCACAGAACTTCATTTTAAATTCTAGTGTAGACCCCAAAAATACACAATCTGCCAGGCTGAATTTTGTGGAAATGTGGACAAAATGATGCACCCGACACCTAAACGTATTTCTTTTTGATGGATCCCATAAAACCATGGAGTCTAAACATCATCATCATCACAAGAGTTGGATAGACAATAGGTTAAATATGTGATAATGACATACAGTGTGGATTTTGTTTTTGCAAACTTAAAATAATAATAGGAGATATTAAGGGAAATCAACAGTACCTAATTCAGTGCAGCAAATAGGAAATGTAAAATGGAATAAGATAGGAAGACAGCAGTAAATTAGATAATTAGGTTTGGGCATATGACAATATAAACTATTGAGACGATACAAATTTGTCAGCTATAAGAGATATTGTCATACCGTTTGTACTTTGTAGCTATCAGTTTAATATCTCCACACCTAAGTGCATATCTAATGATGCTTTCCAGCACAACACTGTAGAATGTTAACACGATCTCGGTTCCCACACTGAACAGTATGAACAGTCTTCACCATAGATATAAAATATATCCATGGTCTAAACATTCTAAATATATTCTGCATATTGTACTTTGTAAATTAAATTAGTTGCTAAACTTCTTGATCTCCTTTCAGCAGCAGCTGAGTGGAGCTGTAGAGCTGTAAGGACACCAGCCATCACCAGAAATACCAGGAAAACATCAAACATCAATGACAAGAAAATGATCCCTCACTGGCTTCCCACTCACTGCTGTTAACTGTGCTGCCAGTTGTATTCATTTTAATGCAACACTGGTTTTTGCTCCTGTGAAAGAGGCGTGAACAGAAAAATGATCAATTATACAGTAACAGACAGTAATATAAACCTCATATTTGCATTTCCTGTTTCTTCTTCGTATTTTGAGCAACAGTGGGCTGTTTTTATTTACTCAATTATTTTATTATCCCACTCACTGAAGTTTTACATGTGGCCATAGTGAAACTGGGGATCCCGAATCACTGTTCACAAGTTCACAGCATATATGGAATGAAGAATGTGTGTGATTAGAAGGACTGTTATGGGCTTTACACGTCAGTAAGAGTAAAAAAGAAGAGAATAAGTCTCTAAAAATCTTTGACTGAGGAAGTGTAGCAAAAAGAGAAGGATAACATTTTGTGAGTTTGTGTTTGATTGATTTATGTGTTGAAACGGAAGCATATCTGTTCATGGAGACAGACGAGTAAAACATGCTGAGAGCCCTCACTAAGCGGTGGTTGGCCTTTACAGTCAGCCACGGGCCTGTGGAAATATGTTAACAGCAGGCTTTTCAAACTAATAGCCTGTCCCTCCTCCAGCAGATGCTTTGTTAATCATAGTTCAGAGATGGGGGCCAAAGAGGAAAATGGCCTACATCTCTGTAATATTCTGCTGCGTGGTACCTTTCTGCTCCACATTCCTGCTCTTCCCTCACACTGTTTGGGTGAAGGAAAGAATGACTAAGAGCTGGTGTGGAGAAAGATAAACAATTGACACTAGAGCTTTGTTTTACATGCATCCAAAAGCTTTCTTTTTCATAGCTGACCCTAGTTTTCCACAGACCTAGTTTGGTATGCACATGCTTATCAGAGAGCCAATAAAATGCAAAAGACTCCACCCATCCCCCTTCACGACCTTCCCAGTCTCATTTATTGTCTTGTCTTTGAGCCTCCAAATGGCTAAATATTTGAAGAGACGTGCCTGCTTTTTTATGAGATGGCTATTGTTGTTTTAACTCAGTCAGGGGGATGGAGTTACCCCTGTGTAAGCTGCCTCTGTGATGAGGACTCGCAGGGTGGGAAGATAGCATCAGAGCCAGCCCGGTGGAAATTCCATTGCAGGCAAGTGATACCATCTGACAATCCAGAGAGTGCCATGACACAGTCATTATGTCAGAAAGACTGTAAACTTGTTTATGTCTAGATGATAAGAGTGTGATGGAGCCTGTGTGACAAAATGAGTCAAAGACATGATTTGTGTTTGACAGCAACTTCACCACTGATGCATTTCTATATGGAACTTGGTGTTGCATTCTCAAGAATGCTTCCAGTATAGCTGGAAAAAAAACAAGTTTAATTTTGAGGGGTTGGGTGCCTTAAGAGTTCAGTATGCTTCAAACCAATGTTGGTGTGCTTGTGGGCATGTGCCCCTCCAACGTCGGAAAGGTGTGGAGGGAAGAGGTTTGACAATGCAAAAAGCACTTTGTTTGAAGTATACTGTGCCCTTAACATCAACATTAAGGCCACATTAATCCGTTTTTTTTGCCGCTTGGGAGTTGAACTTCTCAACACACCTCTGACATATTATGCCCTTGTAAAGTTGATATGGCTAATGTGTTAGCAAACTATTACCTGTTTCCACAACTAGTAGACACAGAGCCGTATTATCATTCATTTGGAGTTTGTTGTTTGTATCCACCTGATGAATGTAAGTTTGATACTCACTGTTCATTTAGCCCTGGTTGGGGCTCCACCAACTCCTGAGAAAAATATTTGACTCTTCAGCTGCTAAATGCTCTTCTGTGTTCAGCAGTTAGTCTCTAACTTTGTCTGTCTGCTGTTTGGTGCTGTGCAGGTAGTGTACAGTGACTTTATCAGAACATTTTCACTGAAGATAGCTGCCTGCTGCTGCTGGAAATCAAGGAGCAATGAGACTGAACCAGACAGTAAAGTTGCAGGCCATGAAACCAAAATAACAAAAACTTTCCATAGCTTTGATGAGGAAAGTGATCATTTACTGTGGGTTTGTCACTACAAGCAGCCCCTTCCACATTACTTTTTTAAAAAGGAAAATGCTGAGATACGGTACATTGTAAAAAGTTCACACCATGACTCCATGCATTGCACAAATAACTAACCTAAAGCCAGTGGAGGTTAGCTGTGTTTCAATTCATAGGCTCCTCTGTATATATAAGGAACATTTCTGACCTAACAAGGTCACAGAAGGTCAGCACTGTTTCCTGGTTAAGCCTCTACGTTGTCAACACACTGATGCAATATAGCTAAAGCACTGGCAGTTTCCAATCTGATTAGTGTGACAAACACTCATCGAAAAACAAGCTCCGATTTTAGACAGAGCACTTTAATATTAGCGGGAATCCAAGTGGTATTTTTGCAGTCTGATTGCACACATAAGCAGGCATGAGCAGCCAGAAGTGCTACTGATCTGAAGACAATGCAAACTGAGCTCTGCAGAATCTGGGCTCAGTCTGATTTGGGGCAAAATACTGATGTGCAGTCAATGCTGCCATACTAGAAACACCTCCAAATATAGTGCAGTATAGTGCAATAGTAAGGCGTAATGTGTGGCAATGTAAGCAGTGCTATTTTAGAAACACATTTGTTGTGATGTATTGGCAGTTATATTCCTCACATTTTTTAGGCATGGGATTTTAGACCTGCATTAATCAATATTTTAGTTATTAAAGGGCTTCTCTGTCAATTTCACATAAAATTGTGGGAGTCACTGTCATGGCACAGGTAGTACTGGTAAAATGATTTGTTTTTAGGTCTAAGGGATTTAATTACCACTGAGCCATAGGGCTGAACCAGGTACAAACAGGCCACAACATACACTGAATGCCTTGGTTGCCACTTAAGAAAGGTTGCAGGCCGAAACAAATGACATCACAGGAGACAAAAAAAAGAATGGTCAAAAATTAAAGCAACAGAGGTCGAGATATCCTGAGCCTATGGGTCAAATTCCACAAACTGGATCACACACTCCCTATAATGGAATTCAATAGCATCTTTTTATTAGTTATTTTCTCAGACTTGACAAAGCTCCTTTCAGAGCCACAGAAGACATTATACAACTGTTTTCACAGACTGAATAGTATTAACCATTTGATGTATAAAATCAGTGAAGGGGGTTGCCCTTTAACATTGAAACAAATGACTGCATAATGTCAAAAGGGTCACTCATAGTGCAGAAATCACAGAGAATTGACACTCAACTTTGCAGCGCTACATAGCTTTTTAGCCTCTTTTAGCACATTGTTTTTGTTTTTATGGCCTTCAACTTTAATGTTTATGTTCAGTCTCAGCAGTGCTCTCATCAACCTTGTTTCCAGCTCCAGCAGGAAGCTGTTTTTAGTAAATAAGCTCCACTATACCCACGGTACTCTACCTGCCCAGCTCCAAACAGCACAAAATGTAAAAAAAAAAGTTTAAAAAAAAAAGTGCAGCATTTAGCAGCTAAAGAGTTTGCTCAGGAGAGCAGCAAGGAGAGTCAGTATTGGACTTAAATTTGGCAGGTCCTCAGAAACATGACTGTTAATGTTGCTCTGTGTCTGCTGGATGTGTCTGTAGGCATTTCATTGTTAAGAGTTTAGCTGTAACAACTTTATAAGATGTGTATATGATGGTGGCTGTGTATCTGTAAACCTGTTTTGACGTTTTTCTGCCTTCTAGTGGCCAAAAAATATTAAATTATTAAAGCAGCTTTACATTTTTGGTTGAAAAATAACTTTAGAATATCGGTCCCAAATATGTTAAAAAGCAGACAAATGAAATATGTATGGTCTATGAGGTTCCTTAACAGTCAGTACTGTATGTTATAGTAAAAGAGTATCAGAAAGATGAATACATACCTAAAGTAGCAGTAATTATTATGTTATTTTATGAAGTATTTCTTTTATTTGACCTGTTTAAGCCTTAAGTATGTGCATGGTTTGTAGTTTCAGGGCAGTTTGGCTTGTTTTCACCTGAGGTGCTTCCATCAGTTACACTGACCCTTAGCTTTTATGAGGGGTCATAATTTCAGGGTATCATCTGTGTCTTCTTTCACAGTTAAGAGAAGGTGTGCGTTAGTAGGACAAATGAAGTGATTTGTTGAAATACCAGTAACACATTCCAACACGCTACATTCAGACTTTCCATCCCACTCTTAACTGGCACGGGAGAGTAATAATTTAGGATTTCCGCTCTCATTGGTTTTTGCCTGTATTGGCTTCATTTCACTCCCTGTCCTTGATGGCCCAGTCCACCAGACAGGACATTGCACGTGGTGGTCATAAATGGCTTCTCTGCAAAATTATCCTGTCATTACGTTTATGGAAGGGTAATTCACCATTTCTGTCTTCTGCTGGTCCAACGTCTGCCATTCCTGTTTCAACCAGTAACAGACTGAGGAAGGTATGCTCAACCCACATTGCACAATTATCTAATTTCATAACAGTTCTGCTCCAGCTACAGACTCTATCAGGGTGATAGAGTCAGTAGCTGGAGCAGAACTTTTAGAGTGAAAAGATTAAGTAAGTCTTTTGAAGGTTTGGTTTCTTGGCAACAACACATTTTTGCTCCAGTGTGTTGGTTGCTTTGTTTATCCTGAACTGGGGCAGCTACTGGCCAGAAAAATATAAAATGTGCTTTTCATGATCACCAGAGGATGATTCCAAATTTAATTGTTGACCTTTCCTCTAGTGCCATTGTAGGCCAAAATTTCTTGTGTTTGAGAAAACTTTAAATGCCATTTTGGGCACTCCTCTCCTCTCAAACCACCCTCATGAGTACATGGCCTTTCATTTTCTGAGCACATTCATGCTCCAAGGTGGCTAAACCCTCTTTTTTTAATTCATATATATATATAGTTTTTAGGCTTAGTGCTGGTAAAGCTCTAAATGTAACAACTTTATCATTATGCTGTATGGATACATGAAAAAAACATTGATTTTTTTTGGATCACAATGCAAAATGGCTACTAGATTTTAATTACCAGCCATTTAGAATTTTGACCAGCCAACATGCTTCTTCAGCTTAACCCGATAATCATTGCATTAAATTCAACATAATTATTTACATACATATACATATTTTATTTAAGGCATATTTAAGTAAATCTATAACATGTCATTTCACTGATCATGTGTGATCAGTTGTATTGATGTACAAAATACAAATGCAAAGTCTTAAGTGTCAGGAAGTTGGCTTTTTAACATTACTCATGGGCAGAAGTACACGTCCCCGGCCACCCTAGAACATGAAATAAATGTTTTCAGTCCAGTTTGGAGAACAGTTTCAAATAGTTTCAATGAATAGTTCCTGAATAACTCAGAATCAAAGACTATATAGTAGATAATAAGTTACTTGTGAACAGACTTCAAGATAGTATGTTCATGAAACAGAATGTAATGATGTTGCTGATGTTCTGTGCCTCACTCTCTGTGTAGGCTAAATATATATTATGGCCGTTATATGTGCGGAAGTCTCTTTGTGATAAAGTATATCATTGAAGAAGGAATAACTAAAATATGACATCAGGTTTGCCAGTTTGAGTTGGGCTCAGTGGGGTCAGGTGTTGAACCATTGAACCAAACAACCGTATCAGTGTGAAACCAACAGTCATTATTTTGAGAACAATCTAGGGATGACGTAGACCATGATCCCATTAATATAAAAGCCTCAAAACAGCAGTGTGGGCTTTCTTTCTAAGACAGTCTGTATCTCTGTAACTGAGGAGGCCCTGTATAACTCCCATGACAGAAAACTGAGAGGTTGACCAGAGTGAAAGAGACAGAGGAGGCACACAGTGTGGTCTGAATTGGATATCTAGAAGAGGGAGGTTGACCAGGACTTGACTTATTTAGACTGGGGAAATAATGTGTGCCCCCCAAGCTACACTGAGACCATAGAAATGTATACAGAGTCTGAACCGCAGCAGGTCAAGTGCCAGATTAACAGATAGAATGCAGTTGGTTGTGCTGATGCTTTTAGAGCAGGAAGAGACGTAAAAAGCACTTTAAAATGAACGAAGACAGTCTTGTACACGACACAAGATAGTGTTGTAGAAACGTAATAATTATAAGAACCACGTAAAAGTTGGTAATGCTAAACATTAAACAAAGCAAATGAAATTTGGAAGTCTCAAATTATGATCATCTTTAATGTAGATTAAATGTCAGAATGCAACATTTTCTCTAAAATGTGGCCTTCCATTCACACCAATAGTTCTTTTCCACTGCAGGTACTTAACCTGTAACCTGGAGCTTCCCATAACCAACTATTATTTGTCATATCCAGTGCATGCATTTACTTTTTTTCCTGCAGTGTTTGGCTGTGTTGTATACCCACTTCTGTCAGATGCTGAGAAATCTCCTGGTCCACCTTTTGGTTTGTAACCGCTGACTGTCCAACAAGCGTTCTCCACTGTACTTCTCTTTTAAAGTATTGGTTGCCCAGCAGGCGGTATTGGTAATGGTCAGGGGAAAGGGTGAGGTGCACTTAGTACACGGTGTCACCTCAGTACCATTGTTATCCAGCTATCTAACAGAGGTAACCCCAAAATGAATAAATTATGTATTGGTACTGTCAACCAGGAGAGATGGTACCAGGCAAGCTGATCAACAATTTTCAGTTGCTCAGCAGGATGTGCCTCATTAACCATGTTACCTAACCACGTACTCCATACAGATATATTGATTTAAAAAAAAACAATAAAAACATCACGGATGCTTGCTGCTTTGTAACACTCCATTGACCACTCACATTCTTGGAGAGAAGAAAAGTAGTGGTTGAGTTTTCAGTCATGTTTTCCTCCTTGACTTGGTTATTTGCTTCCATCCATTGAGGTTTAACTTAGCCAGCAACATCATTTCTGCCTCTAAAGTAGCTCTGCTTTCACGAAATGCAACAAACTCCAGTCTGCTCTCTGCGAACTGTTAAATCGACCCTCGCTGAAAACCCAAGGAAAGGTTGGAAGTGAGGGCAGAAAATGTAGAGGGGTGGAGGATGGGGAGTAACAGAAACAAAGGTTAGAGGACTGAGAGGCAGGAGGACACACACACACACACACTCACATACAAGCAGTTTAAACAGGAGAGGGAAGGAAAGTGTTGAGGTGTGCCAGAGGGCCCTCAGTCAAAACCCCAGTAGATGGAGCCGTGGCCTGGCCTCTCAGATCTCAAAGGGCCCTTTCATGGCGGAGGCAGCAGGCTGTTGGAATGCAGCAGCCAGCAGTCTTATTCAGCTCTGGGTGGAAAAGCATCCTCTTGCCCCCAATCCCTCAATTTCCAAGGCTGTGGATACGTGTAATCAGTCACAGCCACTGCCTGATGTGACGTCTCCAACCAGGCTTTAGGAAGCTCAACTCAGTTCTTGGTTGTCTTGGTTTCTTCTAGTGTACCGACAAACATTAGTTTGCTATACTATATGTGTTGTGGGCTGCATGGTATATAAGTGGGCTCAATGGCATCTGGTAACAGCTACATCAGCTCATTACAACCCACAGTACAGGAGTGATAGTGGAAACAACAACATACTGATGAAGACTGATGAGTCTTACTGGTAGTGGGGTTTATAATGAAATTTAGTTTTCCTGTTTGGCTTCATGATGGCACTGTTGTCTCACTGTTATTATGAATATATAGATGATCTGTTATTATTATTATCTATTAGTTTGCTCTTACAGTAACATGATGGTGTAGTGCAGCACCTTCTTTGATTTTGGAGGGTTTTGATGACATAGCTCTGCCAGTGAAGATGTACCTGAGGCCACTGATGATGAGGAATTTGTTGTTTGTTGTTTTGAAAGAAATTAAAGTACCTCAGATGTGTGAAATGTCCTGACAATAAAGAATAGTTTAAAACCACAATTAACCACCTGGTTTCTTCAACTTTCACTCCGGAGCAAAAATCAGCCTTTGAACTTGAAAAAAATAATGATTTGACATTTTTAGTGATAATTATCGATATAGACTGATATGAAAAAAAAAAAAGATTTGTGATAACGTTTTTGGCCATATCGCCCAGCCCTACCTCTGCCTGAATCCACGTGAATGCAGCATAAGAGATGCCTCTTCGATGGTATTAGCAAGCTTAAATTAGGAAGTTGAAATGATGTCAACAAGCATTAAACAGTTTTTAGTTGGTGACTGCTATAGATCTATAACAGATGGGAGCAGTGGGATGTGTTTTTATGCTTGTGCTTCATCCTTGCACTGTGATCATAACTGCTATGATGTTTAGAAGACATTGCAAGGATGTCTAAAAGTTAGGGCTGGTCAGAGGTACTTGCTCAGTATCTCGGCGGATCTGCTTGACATGTCTTGGCTAGATGGAAAGACTAGAGATGATCTCAGGGGCATGGCCAAGACAGAGTGAATACAAATCCAGCCTCTGCATCTGATGCAGAAATACTAATCCATCCTTCTCATACTGAAGGAGACTTGTCTCCATGTCTGCCTACATCTATGACTGGATTAAACTCCGATCTATAGATGAAAGTGTGGCTCCTGAAAGGAATGCTGTATGGTTTTGTTCACTGACGTCCGCAGCACCACCAATTTCCTCCACCACTCACATCTGTCAAGCACATGGTCTGTATCACAGGGAAGGCAGGAGCCAATGCCAAGTCAAGTCGAGCTATTAACTGAGCCATACATTGTGTCTGTTCACATGGGCCTGATTAGCTCCCAGGGAGAGTTAGGTCCAATCATACAGAGCAGCCAGAGTATCCATTACATATATTATTTAAAAAAAATGTGTATATTAGAGCAAAACCCCAGTTTGCCTCACAGCCGAACTGAGAAAAGTGACAGAGAACACTGAAACAGTCAGACTTTCCAATGATTATTCCACTGTTATGTTGTCAGGTAGACCGTATCCTCTAAAGACAACAAAATGTCATCCTAAAACCATGCACAAAATACGACTTAAGCCAGTTCATGTCTGTCATATTTTTCTGTTGTATTCTTGCCCGTATGTCATTGGAGAGGCCTAAAGGTCTCAGTATGCATCAAATAAACAAACAAAATATTTCTTTAGTAATTTGGGTAAAGTAAACCTTTAAACAGACCAGGAGATGTAGTTGAGAAAGGGAAACTCCATGAAGCACTTAGAAGTCATCTGTGTGCTACAGCTTATCTGTCAGAGGTGTTGAAAAACACTGAACATTAATTGCTGTGTTTGGATATTTAAATAATTAGCTAAGCTTAGCAATGCTGTGCCATATGTGTAAAATACGCATGGTGCCTCTCTCGATTTGGAGACGCGCATATCAGTAATAATAATTTGTATAAAAAGAAAATCACACGAGTAAAAGAAAATCTAAAAGACATACATAAAATAGTGCGGAAGTTAAAAATAAGATAAGTTAAACTCTGCCTTTAATTGCAGTAAAACGATATTTTTCAAGAAGTTGCTTAGTTGCTTGCTCTTTTTTTGGCATGACATTTAGTTGCAAACTCATGACAGGAGACAGAGCTGTGCTTCAGCAGGCTGCGATATAGACATCAGGAGGCGGAGTTCAGCTCTGGTGAGCTCCCGCCCAATTTAACCTCTGGATGTAGCCCCCAATTCCGACCTTGGAAAGGTGTGGGGAATGTTTGTTTTTTTTTGCACTTTGTTTAAATCATACTGACGACTTAAAGATGGGGTTGTCAGTCAGTTGTTCACTCTGTCCATCTGGTCCAGAGCAAGATGTCCAAATTTCCAAATTGTCATAGAATTTATTATACATATTCATGGTCCCTAGAGAAGGATGTCTGATAATTTGGGTGACTGCTAACCATTTCTCCAGTGCCAAAATGTCCCTTAGATGTTCATAACAAGGTATCTCAGAAATAAATGGTTGGACTGTCAGGACGTTTGCTGTGAATATGAATTCTTTCATTCTTCTAGCACCACTATCAAACCAAAATTTCTAATGCTACACAAGAAATATCAAAACCAATAGACAAGTTGCCATGAAGCACGCTCATTCTCCCCACAGGATGAATTATTCCTATTTTGGACATTCTGTGAGCTCAGGCCGAACTGCCAACTTTGCACACAATATAGTCATGTTCTAATTTACAGATTGTCCTGAACGTTACTGAGAACATTTATGCTCCCAAGAGGATGAACCCTTAATATGAATGGCCCATTGGCCTTTTTAAGCCACCTTTAGGGCAAACTTCATTTTTTACTGCAAAGCCTCTACAAGTAGTTTCTTAAGGACTTCCTTTTGCCCAACAATTGTGTATTGTCTATAATAAACTTTGCAGCCTCTATACCACCACCGAGTCAGTCTTGTCTTGTTTAATTTTGGCTTCAGTTTTAACTCATATATCCTCTCTATGGCTATTTCTGCAGCTGATCCAGGTCTGTCAGTGGATACAGATGGTCTGGCTGAAGCTCAGAGTGGATCTGCACCCACAGCTGAAGGTAAGGAATACTTCTCATTTTGTTTTGAACTGTTATGTGTGTACATTCAGTTGAAAAAAAAACACCTACCAACACCTATAAAGCTTGCTAATCAATATGTTGTATCTCATTTGTTTAATCCATACAAAAACAGATGTAGAAATATTTCAGGATAACTATTTCTTGATGAACAACCACCAAGCGCAGTGACGGCACGGCTTCCTGAAGTCTTGTCATCACACTGAGGTTGCCAGGTTTGGCACTATTGTGTTTGATCAGAGACCAAAACCAAAAGCTGTGATCATCATCTGTATCTGACAACCAGCACTACAGCTGGACATGCTGGGAATATTTTTTAATTTTGGACAGAGGCAGGCTAGCCGTCTCCCACTGCTTTCACTCTTTATGTTAAGCTAACAACCTCCCAGCTCAAGCTCCTTACTTGCATCTTAGATCCCAAACATAGTCCACGCAAGTATGCGAATGCAGGTGCTGCGAGCTACGCAAGATCGATTTCATGTGTCGTTGTGTTCTAGAGTGCGTCACCTGAAAAATCTTAACGCAAAGTAAGCGTGAGCTGCAGTTTGAGAGTTGCAGCTAGGGGTGCTATAGCATGAAACGACAAGAGAAAGCTGACTTTTTCCATTCGGGCTCTGTGATGGCCGCACCTGCTGCTACACAACTGATGTAAATGTCGGTAACCCTCCTGCACTCACCTTAGTTTTCTTTATAGTTTACACTTAATAGTTAATTTACTCCTTATTTAGTTTGTTGACCTTATGCACATTACATTCACATTGTACATACACCAGCAAACAGATAAATGATGACACATACCTTTTGTTTCATACATTAAACTCATATTTATTTAGTATTTTTAGTTTTAGTTTCTATTTGTAGTGCACATTTAGTTCACTCCTGTATAGTCGTTTTAGTTTGTCGTTAGTTAAGTTTGTCTCAAGTTGGTCTAGTTCTTGAGTTACCAGTGCTGAGGGTTCCACTGCTGGTTGCTGCTGCTGGAAGGACATCTTGTCAGGCTTGAGCAAAGATGTGTCCCCTAAAGCAGAGCTGTTAAATACAGGAAGTGGCTAATCAGACTACACCAAGTGCCTGCCACATCATGAGGGGATTGGGATTTCTAATTTAGAGGTTGTTTATTTCTTATAGACTTCTTATATTTCTTCGTATATTGGTTTGTCGGTGCTTTTGTTTTAGTGATGAAATATTTATACTGATAGATTGATTGTCCAGTTTTGTTTTATTTATAGTTTAGGTGGTAGTCTTTGTCTTTGTGTTACCCCGTATGGCCATATGTGAGGGTCCGAGCTGGCAGGCATGAGGAGTCACAGGTGGATTTTCAAATGGAGGGTTTTATTCACCCAAAAATTTGATTACATTTTACAAAATATGCATCAAAGCTACGGGCCCATAAAAGAGGTCAGCTTAACAGGCTATGCTAACTTAACAGAAACTGAATAAAACTCAACAGACTAAACTGACCTGACAAAGACAAAACTGACCCCCCCAACTGAACACAAAGGGGAACATACAGTAATGGCTGATCAGACCATTCTAGAAACAAAGCGGTAACACAAAGACAAACACTACCACCTAAACTACAAAGACAAAAAGCACCAACAAACTTATATACTGTAAAGAAATAAACTAAATCTCTAAACTAGAAATCCCAACACCCCCATGATGTGGCAGGCACTTGGTACAATTTGATTGGCCACTTCCTATATTTAAGAGCTTTGGGGGCGCATCTTTTCTTCATGCCTGCCAGCTCGGTCCCTCACAGGTTCACTTTTACTCAAAACAACCATGGCTGAACAGTACAACCAAGCTCTAGCTGAACATGTCTGTATCATGGATATATTAAGGAGAACCATATGTATAGGCATATTTATGACACATCACCTCTTCCTTCAGACCGGAATGCAATTGAAAACGTATATACTGTGGTCGTGGAAACATTCTGATTAGCTCTATAGGACTGAGGTGTGTTTGGATGGATGAATGGGGGTCGGGTACAGAGGGATGAAAGGGGGTCCAGTGGGCGGGATGATGGGGGTGGAGTACGAGTAGATGAATGGGGGGTCGAATGGGGATCGATGATGGGCCTGGAGATGTCGAGGAACCCAGGGAGTGAGACCTAGGGTCGGCACATGTCTCGATGACCTTTGGCTTCATCATTGCCCAACAGGGAGCTTCATGTGGCAAGGTGGTAGTGGGCCCTTCGGATGTTGTGGTAAGCCTCTGTGGTAAGCTTGTGACGACCAGCAGCCAAGGATTTTGATGGTGTGGTCAGAAATTCCTTGCCTGGAGTATGTTCCTCTGGTCATTGTCATTTGCGTTTCTGTACCTGTGTGGACCATGTTTGGGGCCTTACCAATCTGTGGGCAGTCTCTGGGGATAGTTCAGTTGGAGTTTCCCTGAGTCATCTGTAGAGAAGCTTGTAGCATGATGTTTATCAGCATCTGCCTTGTCAGTTTCTGTTGGACAGTGACAAATTGACGTGCTAAGAGCTCATTTATGCAGAACACCAGTTTAGGACTTCATATATATTTGTGAGGTTACATCTTCAGTAGGAACCAATAGGCTTGGGGCTGAGACAGGGTAGGAAAGTCAGAAAGTGTTGAGAGACGTTCTTTAAGTTGCATTTGTTGACAATAACAATATAGAGTATATTTTCCTCAGCCAGTCTTTCCTCCAGAAGTCAGTGTTAGTGAACTCATGGCAACAATCAGGCCTCTCAGTTGTATTAAAGAGTTCATTAATGATTAGAAACAGGTTTGCTAATGGTTGTACCTTCTGGTTTGTAAGCCCCTTAGCTCTGTCATGCAGCATGGTGGGTGTTCAGTGTGGCCTCCTGGTCTGTGAGCATCAATCATTTTATAATTTAAGGGGAAGTTTCAACACTGCTGCAGCAAGGTCTGTTTAATACCAGGGTAGGGAAATGGAATGGTACAATGTAAGGACTGTTTGCATTGCCTGTCAGTTCTCCAAGGACCAAAGTAAGCACTGAGCAGTGAACATTTTGGAATTATTCTTTAGAACAGAAAGGAAACTGCAGAGCTTTCTGTGTAATTATTCTTTCCTTGTTCTAATAATTATTTCCGGTGTAGTTTGAAAGCATATTGTTCATATATGACACTTATCTAATTAGTAAGTGTAGTAAGGGTGTTCACAGAGGTCACTATTTGTAATTCAGTCAGCTAGAACACATGCAATTTTATTAGATTAATAGGTTTTTTTTAAAAATAGATTATTATGGGAATGTAGAATTGATAGGGTGTCTAGGCTCCGACCTCGCACTCCCCACAAGGAAGCCCCAAGCGTAGCACAGCCGGGAGTGGGGAGTGACGGTGCCTATTCCAAAACAAGACTTTTTCTAATACCTTACTCTGAAGAATATAGACATGTTTTTCTACACAACTTTTTTTTTGGTCAAAATAAGCTCTCTAATATCAAATGTTTAAGTAGATGTATGAGAACTTAGATAAAGTAGATAACATGAGATACCATTGTTTAAAATTGGTGTCATTTTGATTTAAACCAGGAATTATCTGATCAAAGAATAAGTACACAAGATTATACCTTTGACCAGACATTTGATGACAACCTTTGGTGCTTGACATTAGGAATGGGTGATACAGGTAAGTTTACATCACAATATAAATATATGCATACTGTCTTGTAGTACACTTTCTGCAACTTCCATTGAGAGACCTTTTTGTACCTTTTTTTGTAATTAAATACATGACAAATCAAGGTACTACATCACAATCATGTAAAAATCTGTTTTTCACTAAAAATCCTAAACTCAAGGTTCACTTACTAGCTTTTTCCAGACTTTCAGCTGCATCTCACAGTCTTCATCAGCATCATACCTTGCTCAGTTGTCATGGAGATAGCTCAGTTGTTATCATGTGACTTAAGTATAAAAATATATATAAAATAAAATATTTAAAATACATACAATATATAATACAATTATAAAAATGCAACATTGCGATAAAGCAGTCCTGCTTATTTATTTACAGTATTGATATTTGATGTTATGGACGGTACCAACAACATATTGAGGCTGGTTACTCAGCCCCAGTTGTAAAACTGAAGCATAACAGCAAGCAGATGTCAAATTCACATGATCTCTTTCAACTGTGTTTGCTGTGTGTTTTGTGGGTTTAATTTTCCCACGACAGAGCTTGTCCATACAACTCTCATACCTCAGATTTCACAGCCTGTCATCAGCACATGAATGCACCATAATTCAGCAGCTGTCTTAGACTAAATTCGCACTTGCTTGGGCTGTTTTTTGTTGTTGCTGGGTTTTTTTTAACCAAATATCATATTGAATTTATGATAATCTTCTTTATGAAGTGCTTTATGTCATTTGCTGCATTTCTTCAGTAGTAATTTCTTAGACAAACAGGCTGGTTTTCCAAGTGGACCAGGCTTTGGAAGCTTGCCAGAGAGCCAGCTCTGGGGGAAAGCTGCTTTTCATTAACTCTATCTCTTGGGGGTAACACTAATCAATCAAGCACTTCAGCCTTGATATTTGAGACAGCCTCCACTAGTACCTTACTAGTCACAAAGTAGTTTGGCTTTTGACCAGGAATGATGATGTCTGAATCTCCCAGTGGATTATTGAAAGTGGGCCCAGTGTGCATGTAGGCATGCTGCCTTTACATTACATTCTATTAGAGAATGGTGATTGATAATTGTTATGGTGGGAGAGCATAGTGAGGGAAGGACCCAAATGCAGACAGCGGGTAAGAGCCAACAACGGTTTATTTAGGGGATAGGCAGGTAAGTAGGGCAACCAGACCGGAGTACAGGCGGGCAGGGAGGCAGGCAGTAACGCAGGTAGGCAAGCCGGGGTGCAGGCAAGCCGGGGTGCAGGCAAGCCGGGGTGCAGGCAGGCAGGGGTGCAGGCAGGCAGGCAAGCAGGGGAGCAGGCAGGCAGGCAGGCCGGGAAGCTGGCAGGCAACACGGGACACAAAATACCAAACATAAACACGTACAGGAACACCAGTAACAGGAAGCAATGACACCACAAGGAACAACGGAGAACACAGGCATATATAGGGGAAGAGTTAATTAGGGGATTAAACACAGGTGAGGAACTAACACAGGTGGAAACACTCAGGGTTTGACAAGAGGTGGCACACAAGACAAGACTACAAAATAAAAGCACACAGGGGTGAAACCATAACAGATAATAGAGTTGGAGTGACGGTCGGGGACAGAGGGATGAATGGGGGTCGAGGAACAGAGGGAATACGAGGATGTCTGGGGTATAGATGGAAGTGTCAGAAAGGCTTGCATGCAGAAATGGGTTCCAGGTGGTAGTAGTGGCTGTGAATGCATCGCAAAATACCCAAGCAATGCTAGGTTCAAGAGTTGAGTCAATGGATCATGATACATCAGATGAGGTGCAAGTGCTCTGCCATTTGTAGGCCTTTGATTAGCATATTGTTGTGAGGGTGAGAAATGGAAGGGGGTAGAGCTCCGGAACATGGGAGGTGCCGACGATGAATTGGTGCTGAGATTAAGGTGATTTGCAGATGAACTGCATGATGTCAAGTGATCGTGAATGGCCTTTATATATAATGTCGACGGCTGCATTATTTTCTGTGTGAATGAGGATGACCTTTTTGGACCAGTGAAGAAGTCTGGAGCGGCTTGGCTGTGGTGGGAACAAATGAACGCGAGAACTGAGACAAATGGGTTAGGTAGCCTATATAGATAGGCGCAGCAAATTTAATTAAATGGGGCTGCACATACAGTGGTAAAACAAGAGAAATACATGTAGCCTACATGACGTCTATAAAGTCACTGCTCAGGTGTTAACATGCCTCACAATAGGAACACATATCCACATGCAACTTCAGCATCTGGATCAAGCAGCCTGTTGAACAATTCTTACTACAGTACACCACTTCTAAATATATCGAGTGGCTGCTGATGTGCCATTAGTCCATGTTGATATGATTTCAGGTTCTTCCTGCACAACCAGCCCTGTCTATTTCTTAATTAGTCATGGAATCTAACTTTACAGCAAACATCACATCCTGATACAAGATTCACATGAACAGAACATCGGTCAAACATGCTGTTCAGCTTAATCAAGCTGAAATAAGGATCAGTGTGTGAAATAAACCATAACTGATTCTATTTAATTCATATATGAACTGATGTTATGATAGTAACATCCTAAGTAGCCTACATTACCTGACTCATTGTACTAATGTTACACCTTCTTTAACAAATTCAAATGTTATCACTGCAAAGCTTTGTGAACTAAGTTAAACCAGTGCTCTGTAAAAAGGAATATGATGAAATTTATCTCTGGGTTTGGTACTATTTCTATTCATGCAGGTGTTTTTACGCAATGTGTGTCTGGTGGAAATTGTCTCATGTGAAAGTAGCTACCTCAGCAATTCAATTCAGTTTTATTTATATAGCACCATATCATAACAAAGTTATCTCAGGGCACTTTTCCATAGAGAGCAGGTCTACACTGACTCTTTATGTTTACAGAGACCCAACAATTCCCACCAAGAGCAAGCACAAGCGACAGCGGCAAGGAAAAACTCCCTTTTAACAGTCAGTACTAATGCATTCACATGCTAGCAGGAACAAGAGTAGCATTTTCTGCCTGTTAGTGTGGCGGGTGCTGGAGGCTGTGACCTCAACTGCAGGACCCCAAGATCTCTAGATGATGATCTTACAGGGAGAAGTTGGTGTGGCTGATGGTGTTAAATCAAGCCCACTTACTATTAACTTAGTAATGTTCCACAGGGATCTATTGTTGGTTCACTACTATTACTGCCACCTCCATATAAATAACATAATTCTTCCTAATCAGTACTTTAATGTCCATTTTTATGCGGAAAACAAATTTGGTATGCACCTGACAGAGGTACAGCCAAGTTATACAGGGTGATGTAACGTTAGGTAACATCATGCCGCTTACTTTGCCATTCTTGTCATGTAGCTACTTATCTGTCAAGTCAAGTCAATTTTATTTATATCTCAAATTACATTAGTATACAATGCACGTTATCCTTAGACCCACGGTTCACATTGTTTTTGTGGTCATGTTGTCGTGACATTCCCAGAATGCAGAGCAACGTTGAGTCCCAAGGGTTACTAAGGGGTACTCTGTCAGTCCTCAGTGTTTGTTTTCAGTCCTTTAATCACTACTGCAAGAAACATTCAAGCTGTTTTGGATCTGCACGTCAGCTGTTTCATCTTTCCTTTCCTTTCCTGCCCTGCCACACTCATTCACTCATTCAGAGAGCTGCAGTACATCCTTAAATGAAGGATGAAGACGTTATAATTAAAGAGCTGCATGGTGACATCACTCATCTGTAGGCTGCTCTGTGGAGAGCTCTGCTTTGGCCAGGATGAGAAGCTGGGCACACATTTCTGTTTTTCCATCGCGTAAACTCCAGAGCCTGGACTGCTGCTCGAAATGCAGATGGTACTAAGAGAGCCAAAGGATTTCTGAGTGTGAGTGTTTATCAATGTCTCTGCACCCCAACCCTTCCTTTTTATTTCCTTATACAGTAATCTGCATAACTAACAGAGGTCTTAGCAGAGAGTCAAGAGTACTGTAAAAATCTCCTAACATTCCTGTGTCAGCTCTGCAGTGCTGAGGTCCTATCGAAACACTTTGATCAGTACTGTTGTGCCTGACTGAAGAGCAAGACTGAATCTGAGACCACTGTATTACATAATTTTGTTGGTTGTAGAATGTCATTCTGAAAAGTCAACGCTGGGGAGTCTGATATTTAGTTTTGGCTAATTGCAGAGCCGGTTTAAGTCTTTTAGGACAAGTCTAAGTGTAATAAACCAGTTTCAGGGAAGTCTCAAGTCTGTCAGAGCAGGTCTCAGGTCAATTCACAGTTTCTTGAGGTCCAAGTCTTAAGTCCTCACAAGCAAGCTTCATTGAAAGTTCAGGTCTCAGGAACACTAACCATTCCCATCACACTCTACAGTGAAACAATTTGAAAAACATTTGACACAAACAGATTTGAAGTATAATTCTGGTTGTGTTCTATTTTCAGGGTTTGGCCATCATTACTCACCAAGTTAATAGCTGAGATACCGCATGAAAGAAGACAGTTCAAGAAACACGAGCAGTTAGAGGATCAGACAGGTTGAAAACAAACCTGCCGGTTAGTCAGACTATAAATAAAAAATAAAGTGGTTTCGATCATCTGGATAAACTGTTAATTTGACTGCTCATGCTTCTTGACCCGTTGATTTTTGATGTAGCTATGTCGTCATGTTCCCACATCTCAGCTATTAACTCTGTGAGCTCAGTGATGTTATAATAACAAATAGAAGCAATAGCCATGCTAAGAAAGTAAGACCCCATCCTTTGATCATATTAATAATAGTAAATGCACTTGATCTACTTGTGCATTTATTTAAACCTTAAATCACTTTGTGGTCCAAGGGGGGACCTTAACGGGATTTTCAGGAATTCATTAAAGTCATTAGGATTCATCCTCTGGGAATCATGAATATCCATACAAAATTCTCTCTCTCTCTCTCTCTCTCTCTCTCTCTCAATTCAAATAGCTTTATTGGCATGAATATAACAGTGACAATATTGCCAAAGCGTCAAGTTAAAATAATAATAATAATAATAATAATAAAATTAAAATAAAAAGGTTTCATAAAAAAAAAAAGATCAAGAAAATAACAAAAAACTTGAAATACACATATGTGAGACTGTGGAAGTGTGTGTTGAAGTTTAGTGTGTGCGTTGGTGTAGGGGTGTGTGTGTGTGTTGATGTTGGTGTGTGTGTGTGTGTGTGTGTGTGTGTGATGATGTTGGTGTAACAAGACAATATTGCCATAGCATCCGGTAATATTGAGATTAAAACAATAATAAGAATAAATAAAATAGAAATAAAAAATAAAAAACAAAAAAGGTACGATTCATAGATTGAAAATAGCAAAAACCTTAAACCTCCCTCTCTCTCTCTCTCTCTCTAAAAACCTTACCATCAATGTTTTGAGAATAATAACAACCCTGTATCTGACTCTAAGGCTGTTTAAGGCGGACTTGTTTGAATCAACAGTTGGTGAGCAGCCAGCAACTTTTCAGGCCTCCAGAAAGAGGGAACAGTACTGGAGTAATTTTCCAATTGGAATATGAATGGCTCCCTGCCCACACTCTAGTGGCATGCTAATGTTTTTGCTTTTGTCCTCGTTTACCTTTGTTTTTTCTTTCTCTGTCCTTGTCTTTTTCTCTTTTTTCTTTCCATAACCGAAGGCCATTTATCCAGCTTTATTTCATCTGCTGTCAGCTGCACTCACATCCTGCCCTCTTCTCACTGCAGAACTAAAGCCTGTGGTTTCTAATCATTTCTTGGAGGGAGAGCTGTTCTGGAGCAGTAGTTGGTAGTGGGGGAAGTTTGGTTGGTCAGTCTATTGGTGGAGCCGTTCAGCACTGTGTCCCAAAGCAAAATAGTATAATATATAGATACTGTTACTACAAAATACAATCTAGAAACACATTTTCACACATTTGACTTCACTAAGGCCCTGTTTACAGCTGGCATTAACATGCGTCTTGGGAGATCCAATCACAGTGGACAGCTGTAAGTACAGGTGTGAACGCACCCACGCATTGAGGAAGCATTGAGATCCGATTGCTCAGACCACGTTCAACTTCCTGCTCATCTGACGTCCTCTGTGAAAGCGGAAGTACGTACACAGTATCATATTACACCAAACACCAAGAAGAAGCCAAAACAATAAAATAATTGTATTTATTTATGTATTTATACTTTCCGGCAGACTTTCCTTGGGAAGTACTGATTTGTAATGGATTATAACTATCAAATAAAGAGTATAAAAAAGTTATTATTGTCACTCCCAATTCCCCGATGTGCTGAGCTTGGTGCTTCTCTTGTGGGGTGTGACAAGGTCAGAGCCTAGACGGCAAATATTAACACTATACATATTCTACATTCACATAATAATCTATTCCACATGAGTTGGCTGACGTGTAATATCCAAGAGCAAGTGAAACTCGGATCATTCCCCAGCCTGTTAAACACCCATCCAGACAGTACTAACACACTGGTATATATTTAATGTGTCGTAGTGATGCTGTGATTTAAACTGTTTTACTTGTAGACCTGCGAGTGATCAACTTGTGTACTGCGGTTCTGTGCATGGTGTGAGGAGCATACAGAACGCCCAAAACCTTTGGCATGCACAGCTGTTGTGTTCACTGGTTCTGGTTTACATGAACACCAACATAAAAAGGGAGATATTCAGTAAACATTTACATTTTGGACTCAGTTTAACACTTAATATTGAGAAAAACAAATTATCTGATGTCTAGTCAATTGTGCTATACTGACAGGTGATTCTATTATTTTGTCCACCCCATTTATATTAATGAGGGTAGGTCAAATAACAGAACATGTCTTTGTGTAACGCAATACAGTTCAAGAGCACCACAAACTGCAACCTCCAAAATGATCATTAACTTGAATCAGCACCTCTAAAAGAGTTTCATTTTAACCATATAACATATCCTTCATGAACGGAGGATTTATTGCAAGATTGTTGTATTAGACTGCATTGGTTTTATCTAGGTGGACCTAATAAACCGGCAGCTGAGTTTGTTTTCTGGCTTAGCATTAACACTTGATATCAGTAAATATGGCATTTTAAGTCAGAGACACTTGCATCAAGGAACTGACCATTTATAGTAATTAGTTATACGTTTAGATTTGGTGGATCTCTGCTCTTTGGGGGAGCTCTCAAAGACTCAGAGCAGCAACAAGGATTCTGCTGGAGAACTAATCCCCCCATAACAAACACATGAACACCAAAAATGCATACCAGAATTATAGCATATAAGGAGGAGGTTGAGGTAGTGAAGGCAGTTGTAGCAGCAAACTGTGTTGGCATGTACTATACATCTGCATGAAGATGATTGGACGTTGCTGAAAAATGAGCCTATGATTGTGCTGCATGAATGAAATGGCAATGCTCTTCCTGAAATAACGCTGTGCTCTATAAATGTCTGTAGACCCCATTTTGGTTGTTTCTCAGTTTTAATGCTTCCTTTAACCTTTAACCTTTAACCCATTGCGTTTCATCTCCTCAAGGTTATTTTCTGGAGTTCCAGGAGCCAGTCAACAACATCACCCACTTCCAGGGTCAGACTGCCACATTACACTGCAAAGTGGCAGGAAACCCACGACCGTCCATCCGCTGGCTGAAGAACGACGCCCCTGTGGTCCAGGAGCAGGGACGCATAACCATCCGCAAGACAGAGGCAGGATCCAAGCTCCGCATACAGGACCTGGACACGACAGACACTGGCTATTATCAGTGTGTCGCCTCCAACTCACTCAAGGTCATCTCTGCCACTGGCGTCCTGTATGTCAAACTAGGTGAGGCTTACATTTATATTTATACAATGACTTAGTAATTTAGGCTTAAACTATATGGACCAAATGTTGAATTTTAAGTCTTTAATTTATACAGTATAATACATGAATGAGTGAAACACTCCTTCTTTTATGATTGCCTGTTTTTTGATCAACATCCGTTTACACAAAGTCAACGAGATCATTAGCCTGTGCAGAGAGCTTGCCTTTTTCTTTGACTGATGATGTCATTAATCACCCTTAAATGTTTCCTGCACTGTAAAAACTGTAAGACCTAACATATTAATAGGAGTTTTTTAAGTAACCAAGAAGCCACGGTAGTCTTTTGCATGTAGAGTCATAAAGCTAAATAGACCACTCTTTAATATGAATTATGTGCTTTTTAACCCAGTTTTTATTGTTTTATTTATGTTTTTATTTTGGATTCACAGGACAGATGCCCACACATGGCCCAGATGAACCGTAAGTGAACACCTAGTATGCATTAGCATGTTTGTCAGAGTGTGTGTGAATAAATGTTCTACAGCAACAGAAAGAAAAGCGCTCCAAATTAAGGATGTTTTCATCAGAGAAGGATTTTTTTTTTTTAAAACAAGTTTGGAAATTAAGGTATTTTCAGTATCAACCTCTCACACCCTGTAAGCCTTGAATGTGGCTATTAAAATTAGTTATGACAATGTTTGTGGAGTCATTGATGAAGAACAGCATCTGTGTGCTTGACAGCAGTTACAATGTAATTAGGTTTTCACAGCAGGAAATCATCCCTAGAAACTTCTCAAAGCACTACTGAAGTGTAACCAACTTCTCTGCTGTCCATCCCAACGATTAGTTAAGTCATATTTTTTAAAGTTTAAACTTTAGAGTTCAGATTAGATTTAGAAATGACCACAACTAACAACCCTTTCTCTAGTTAGACCAGCTAAAGGTTTGTAGTTGTGAGGATGGATTTGAAGGTTGGTATTTAGGAAAGGATTGTAGTTAATAAATATCCTCAAAGTGTAGAAGTGAAAATGCACGTGTTTGTGGTGTTAGAAGTGCCTGCCCAAAGCTAAAATGGGCATGCAAAGACATGTTAGCTAACACTCATACCTCCACTGCTTTGACTGACTATTAGAAATGGGGAAGAACTTGTGACTTCTGCTATGCTGCCCTGATTGATGCAACCAAAGCATGAGGGTAGCAGGACATGCAGCTTTTTCTCTCTCTCTCTCTCTCTCTCTCTCTCTCTCTCTCGGGTTTGACTCACCAGGAATAGATTCCTCGACCAGCAGTCAGACACTGGCCGGTGGTTTGGACAGGCCTGCTCTGAACTGGAAAGAATGCTGATTCACGTCCTCAGTCAGACTGTTTCTGAATTCCTGCTACGGGGAGCTTATCTCATCAGTCAACAATATGACCCCTTTAATGTCTTTTTATCTAGAGCTGGGGGTGTAATTCTTTTTCTTTTTCTTGGGGGGGGTAATTAGAAAAGTAACAGTATTAGGTAGTTTTGTTGTGTGACAATATCAGTATGAAGTCACAGATGTCCTTTAGAATTATTAAGTAGACCTACTGTGTCAAAGTAACAGGATGATTCAATTGAATTCAGGTTTATTTATATAGCGCCATATCATAACAAAGTTATCTCAGGGCACTTTTTCATATAGAGCAGGTCTAGACCGACTCCTTATGTTTACAGAGACCCAACAATTCCCACCAAGAGCAAGCACTAGGAGGTAGACCTATTGTGTCCCCGTAAAAGTAAGAGGTAGTCCTACTGTATTTAGGGCTGCAACTAATGATTATTTTCAAAACGTCAGAAAAAGCCCTCAGTGACGTCTTCAGGTGTCTTGTTTTGTCCGGCAAACAGTCCAGAATCCAAAGATATTCAGCTTACTATCATGTATGACAAATATCCCCACATTTGAGAAGCTGGAACCAGCAAACTTAATTGATCATCAAAACAGTTGATGATTGCATAATCGTCTAATCGACTAATTGTTGCATCTCTAACTATGTTAATAATAATGAGGTAGGCGAACTATATCACACTAAGAGTGTGAGGTAGGTGTACTGTGTCACAGTAGCACTATGAAGTCACAGTAACAGGATGAGGTAGACCTACTCTGTCCCTGTAAAAGTGTCACAAGAGTATTATGAAGTTGGTTACTTTAGCTGTGTCACGGTTAGTCTGCCTTTGTTACAGTGACAATAACTGTGTGACAATTAAGGTAGGCGTGACAATTACTACTTTATCACAACAATGCATGACAGTCACAGGCAGGCCAATCGTCACACTAAGACTATGACGTATACACACTCTTAACACCATAAGGTAGGAGTCTCCTGTGTCACACTAAAAGTATTAGATAGGCACAAGGTGTGTGACCTCAGCCTAATGGTCACAATAACAGTATTTGGATAAAAACAGCAATAGATAGGTCTGCTGTGTCAGAGTAACACTATGAGGCAAGGATAATGGTCGGAGGTAGACCTATCATGTGAAAATGGAAGTGTAAGGAAGCCCTTCTGTGTCACAGAAACAGTAAGGGGTAGGCCCGCTGTGCCACAATAAAAGTATAAGGGAGATGTACTGTGTGACAATAGCACTATGAGGTAGGTCTACTTTATTACAATGACAGCAGCACATATTTTGTCTCTTGTCAAACTCAGTGATTCTGTTGTTATTGTGACTTGAAGGGTCAGTTGTTCAGTTGTGTAATGAAACTCATATTGAGAACCCCTGGTCGTACTGCTACCTTCAGACTACCTTCAGATGTTTAAAGGGAATGACAAAGGGTTTTGGTTTTTGATGATGACGACATTCTTCCAGCACCACCCTCATGATGTGTTGTTTGTGTAGTCCAGCACTGAAGTATTACTCTGGAATAATGAACGCTTTAGTCTCTACAGACTGTGAACAGCGCTTTAGACATTAAAATTGATTAATTTCAAACAACAGATGAGGGTCGCGTTGAAGTAGTCCCAACATAGGGAAGGGTGCAGCTATTTAAAACAATGAAATGGTGTGTTCACCCTCCTCCTTATAATAAATCATATACTCCTTAAGCTGAGTACACAGTCACTCAGTTTAGCTCTCTGTTCTACCTCATTCACACTGCCCACACACAGACACACACCATCAGCAGAAGTTGTCCAACATAACAGAGCTTCAGACCAACATAAGTCAGAGTCTCTTTGCTTAAGGCTGGCACACACACACACACACACACACACACACACACACACACACACACACACACACACACATGTCAGAGTACTAGATAACAGCTGGCTGCAGCTTCCAACTTTTTTGGAAATGTGGACAGGCTTAAACACAAGTGATGTTTATACTGTAAGGAGTTCCATTCCAAAGTGAGATATTCAACATTGTTAAAAACTGGCATACTGGCTATATGACATGGGAAATATGTTTGTTCACTTTCTTGCTGAGAGTTAGATGAGGAGATTCTTACCACTCTCGTGTCTGTATGGTAAATACGTAGCTACAGCCTGCAGCCTGTTTGCTTAGCTTAACATAAAGGCTGGGAACAGGGGGACACTAGCTAGCCTGGCTCTTTCCAAAGGTACCGCCAGGGGACCAGTAATTTCCTGGAGTCTTCACTGGTTGCCTGGCAACTGTTCCCGGCCAAGAAATAGTCCGGCACATAACCCCCTGTAAAACTGTGAATTGTCGATTTTACACTTCGGTTTTTGTACAGATTAAACAAACGAGATATAGCGTGCTAATTAGTGAATTAGTAAGTAGCTTTAAAGGTGTGGGTGGGTGAATTTTTCTACCAACCAAGCGACAAAGACAGGGGGATCTGCTTCCCCCTGTTTAAAGTCTTGTTAAGCTAACCTAAGTGGCTGCTGGCCCCAGCTACATATTTACCTGACAGACACGAGAGTGGTGTCAATCTTCTCATGTAACTCTTGGCAAAAAAGCGAATAAGTGGATATCCCAAAACTATTCCTTTTAGTGAAGGACATTATGGCTTTTTTTTGCAGGTTGGTAGATTAGGTTCTGGTACAAAATTTTGATATAAACAGTAGCATTCTGGGAAGAAACCCTTAATATGGGCACACAGCAGAAACATGCACAAACACACAGGCCTCATGCACATTCAGAGAGATGGGGGAAAGAGACCTGAGCAGGAGTCATTGACTGCAGTGAGTGTTCTTGACGGGACCCCCCTTTTCACAAACAAAGGGCTCATTCTGCTTAGGATCATACAGGGTCCTTGCTTGAAAGAGGTGGCTATCATCCACTGTTAAACATCCTTGTTGTTTACCAGCCATATTAAAGGTCTGAAAACTATGTTTTAACTCAGGGCTTTTCATATAAAACAGAGCTTCACATTTCCCAAAACCTTTGCAATTAATTTAATTTACCAAAACTAATTGAAATACAGTGAATCTGAGACTTTTGGGGCATCTGGGGATCCTGGGCAGTTTCCCATTTTGCCTAGTTTGCAGTCAAGCCTTGGTCATGAGGATGCAATTATTCATTAACATTCCAAATTCAGTCAAAATGGGCACAGTCATCTGGCGGCCAGCAGGGCTCCAGCCAAAAACACAGGGTCATCCCAAAAACCGTTAAACCTGGCTCAGCTTTTGCTGCAACGTGACATCATCCAGCAAGATGCTGCAGAGACCAATTAAGTACATACAAGCGCACAGTCCTGGTTTGTAACGTGAATGTCGTATTTCTACTGTTTACCTTGCAAATGTCACCATGAAAATAGCTGCAGCCGTGAAAACTTTCTAGCTAGTAAAATCCTTTCTGTTTTGTGTTTTGTGCAATGTTTTGGTCTGATAAACCTTCAAACGCATGGATCTGTCACTCCTACTGGACTTCCTGCCCCCCAGTAGCGCAGCCCCTTGCATTGTTTTAATGCTAGATTGTTTTCAGCCTGAGTCAGCAGAAATCCTATTTTAAAACATTCCTAAAATCATTTCAGGCTTCAGTGTTCAAGTGAATTCGAGCGCTGCTCGTAAGAATAGAATTATGTGGACAACAAGAGTCATTATCAGCATTTTTTCCCATACTTAGCTCAATGAAATTACCTGTACAGCGTAAATCTGATTGTAGCTAATCAAAAGCAAAAAGACTCCAGAGCCCTGTGTTCACAGAATAGAACAAAGCAGCCAGCACGTGATTCACCATTAGCCTGCTTTAAGTGAGTGTCTTGGCTGTGTGTATATCCCCTGCTTTGGACTCAGCCTGTTTGTTTTGTGGATTAAGACTCAAGTCAGGCCTGGGGGACTAAACCCAGCACAAACATAACATAAGAATGACCTTTGCAAAGAGCCAAGTTTGAAAACAAGTTAACATCAGTTGGTTTAACCAACACAACTTCCTGTACAGCACCAACACTGACCCAGCAGCTTAGCATGCTGGCATGCAGCCAGAGTGTCTTGTTATTACTTTTTAGTTACTTTTCATTCAAGGAGCAGGTCCTCTGCTCAGTGTGTGTTACTCATTTTATTTGTTAGTTAGGATATTAACTGGGTATGGTCCCCATCTCCAGTGCCAAACAATTCTTTTCTGTCTTTCAGTGATTTTAGTGTTTTCACATTATAAATCAACTGTTTAAGGCCAGTGGTGATCCTACATTCTGATGTCTCACTTTTCAGTATACAGCACGTCCAGTGCCAGTATTCTAGTGTTACATAGGTGACTTAGACCATTTTGTGACACTGGAATGCCTTATGATGGGGGTCAGATTCTGCATAGGGCCCCAGGAAGGGTTGGGCCAGCTACGCAAGGAGCGCTACAGGAAGCCATTTTCTACCAGCCATCATCAGACTTTAAAATTCATCCACTGTGTTTCTGAGAAGGGCTAACATTGATTCATTTGTGGACCAACTGTTGCGGTCTACTTGAGAGAATTGGTGGATTCAGATCCTCAGCTGATCCTCAGTCCTGATAAACTTTGTGTACTAAAAGGCACCATACTCAGGTTGGGTGTTTGTAACCGGAATACGGTGCCTGTATTTCTCTTGTATTCATGTGTTCATCACATAATACACATTTATTTTGTACACCAAGTTCATGGTTTTTGCCCTGTTAGCAGTAGGATAGACTGTCCGTCTACACTGTGGTCCAGAGAGAGACATCTTGAGAACAACTCTTTCTTGTGTTATATTGTCTTGAAATTTGCCAAAGATGTTCATGGCTTCATAGAAGGAATGCCAGAGGTCAGTTTGGTCATTTTCCAGGAATGACTGATCCACACAGTCATATGCAGTCAATAAGTCATGAACTGTTGCCTTTTGCCTGTGTTGTTTATATGAGTGTGTGGCAGAGTAGACAAGTTGCAGACATGGATGTTTCAGAACAGTGGATGAGAAATCCAAATATGGTGGCTCATTCATACAAGTGAAAGTTGCTCCCCATCACGTACGCTTCCTCCAGACCACATGAACATTAGTGTCTTTACTGGCTGAGCCTGAAGAGCTGTCTGTACACATGAATGACAGGAAAATAATAATAATAATAATATTCTGACCCTTGGTAGCGTTTCATACACATTAGAGCTATTGTTGCAAATTGTGAGATGTGGAAGAGTATTTTGAATGTATGTGATGCTCTGGACATTAACTTTTAAGTCTTACAGTACTGAGGAGTTCTCATGATAATTATGACCAGTACTGAGTACTGGCCTCTGAATACAAATGTGAGTATTATTTCCTAGACTCAAGCCTACCCTGTAGCATGTGTAGATTTTATTTTGCACACTTTTGTCATTTTCTTTTTTTGTGCACTTTGCATCTCTGTAGAGTGTTTTCTGACACCATATTTTCTTTAACATAAATACTTAACACTCACATGATGATGTGGCTATTAAAGAACTGAGACCAAGATATGTACTGGGGGGTACATTTTAGTTTAAAAATAAACTGGTGAGCACTCTTTGCCCGGGATCCCAGATCCCCAGTAGTCCTCAAAACCCAGGCAAATAATGAAGCTGCCGTGTCCAGTCTGCTGTGGGCACTAATGGGATCTTTGAGGCGATAGGACACATCCACTGCACAGGTCAGAGGGCAGAGATGTGGGGGGTCAACAGGGGCCCAACAGCAATTTTTTTTACCCTAACCGACATATACACTGATACCAATTTATCTGTAATGAGCTAAAATTAGCCGATTATACAGTATATTAGCCCTGGTCAATATATCAGTCAGGCTAGTAGTTGTATGTAGCTGCTGTAAAAATGTAACTTCATCCTGGGATAAATGAAGTGGCTTAGTTTCTTTATTTTCTCACTTTTTTCTTTTGTTTTTTTCTTGCTGTCTTTCTCTGCTTAAAAAAACCCCCATTTGTGCCTAAAGCATAGTTCGTTTTCCTTTTCAGGTCGCGTGAAAAAGGTTTCTGCCAGCCATATCGAGGCATTGCCTGTGCTCGCTTCATCGGCAACCAGAGCATCTATGTTGAGTCGCTGCAGATGCAGGGGGAGAGTGAAAACCGCATCACAGGTAAGGAAATCCACTGGCTCTCTTAGTTGGCATGTTACACTATTATCAATAAACATATAACAACATATCATTTTTGGAATCAGATTTGTGTCAGTATAATCAAACAAAAGTTCTTAAATATCAAATATAAATAAGAATTTGAGAGAGAATAAAACTCACTAAAGCAAAAAAAAAAAAAAAGTAATCTCAAAAGTAAAACTTACAACTTGCAAACTAATTATTTGTGGAATCGTGTAAACTATTGGTCCTTTACTTTTTTGATAATATGTCCTTTTGTTTACAGTTCCCTCTGCTTCTTTCTCACTGATCAGACTTTTGCCCTCACTGTCGGCTTTGCAGTTACGCTATAATTATAACTCGAACACAACGTGTCTCTTTTTTCCTCCCTCCAAGCTGCCTTCACTATGATTGGCACCTCTACCCACCTGTCGGATCAGTGCTCCAGGTTTTCCATCCCGTCCTTCTGCTACTACGTCTTCCCTCTGTGTGACGAGGGCTCTCGGGGCCCTCGGCGGCGTCAGCTCTGTCGAGATGAGTGCGAGGCCCTGGAGAACGACCTGTGCCGCGCAGAGTACACCATCGCCCGATCCAATCCCATGATCCTCATGCAGCTGGAGCTCCCCAGCTGCCACCTGCTGCCACAGCCGGGCACGCCTGATGCTGCTTCCTGTATGAGGATAGGAGTGCCACCAGAAAAACTGGGTCTATGTAGGTGGATGCTACAGCATGCACACATTGAACACCCCGTTCATGAAAGGAGTGAACAAGTGTAACACTGTAATACTAAGTAGGGCTGGCCAATTAACCAAATATTTACTGAAACCAACATCAGTTATCCATTCATTTAAATCCTTTAGACAGGCATTGTAGCTTACCTGTTTAATGCCTTCGAAAGTGCAAGGAAGTGCAGGAATCACATCAAACCCAAAATACAAACAACCAGTCACTGTCTGTGACTTTAAGTGATGTAATTGGTTAGAGAAAACAACTCAGATGTAGTAGAAATGTCAGCTGGGGGCAGGTGCAGATGAGGAAGAGCTGGTACAGAAACAATCCCATGTTGTGCCTGGACACACTTCATCTTAAATGTAAATACTGTCAGATTTGGCACTTCACTGAGGTTGTTATTTTAACTTAAATACTTGTAATGAATGATCCCATACTTTATGTAATATTTTATTTGCTGCTGAGGGAATCTTTCAACATTTGGGGAAGTACACATATTTGCTTTCTTTCTGAGAGTGAGATGTTCAGATGGAAATCAGTCTCTTGTCTGTGTGTAAAGTATAGATCTGGAGTCAGGACATGGTTAGCCTAGCTTAGCATAAAGACTGGAAGCAGGGGAATTCAGCTAGCATGTCTCTGTCCAAAGTAAAAAAATACACCTACCAACTGATTGATACATTGTGTCTTGTTTAAACCGTACTCTAACAGACGTGTAAAATGACTTACTTACAAACAGACGTGAGATTGATATGGGGCTTCTCATCTCACTCTCAGAAAGAAAGAAAATAAGTATATTTCCCAAAATGTTGCTTTAGCAGCAAAAGCATATTACATCAAGTACGGGATAATTCATTAATTGATTAATGCATTATTTAGATTTGTTACATTAAGCTCCAAAATGTGAAATATAAAAACCAGAACAACAGTCCGGTTGAAATTTGTGACGAAGTTTTATAAAGTTGCACACCACAGGGCTATAACATGAGACCAGCTGCAAAATAGACAAGTTCTGAATGAAATCATTTTGTAAACCCACAAAATGTAAGTCACCTCTCTTATACTGCGTAGGAGCATCCATACTGAGTAACTGTCTGTTTTGCAGACCCCCCCCCAGACCACAGCTGTTACAATGGAAGTGGGGCTGACTACAGGGGCACAGTCAGCGTCACTAAATCTGGTCATCACTGCCAACGGTGGAGTGCTCAGTACCCTCACAGTCACCACCTGTCCCAGGAATACTCTGAGCTCTGGGGAGGTCACAACTTCTGTCGCAACCCAGGAGGCCACATGCAGGCACCCTGGTGCTTTACCCTGGACCCTCAGGTCAGGGTGGACCTGTGTGACATCCAGCCCTGCAGTAAGTACCATAATGCAATAATTGTACTCTTAATACTTACTTGGATTGTTAACAAGATAATGAATGTTTTGATAAAGGTTTTTTTTTGTGTGGAACAGTGTGAATAAATGACAAAAATAGAGAGAAATTATCTAGACTGGTGTGGTGGTGCAGTAGGTTCAAACCCACTGGCCGGTTGGGGCCTTTCTGTGTGGAGTTTGCATGTTCTCCCCGTGCCTGTGTGGGTTCACTCTGGGTATTCCGGCTTCCTCCTACAATCCAAAATCCAAAGACAAGCAGCGTGAATGGCTGTCTGTCTCTATGTGATTGACTTTGTTTGACTAAAAAAACCTGCAAAATGAATGAAAACTAATAACAACCAAAGTATTGGACACACACTGAACCACAAATGTGAACCTCATGGTGGCGCTAGAGGAAAAGTCACAGGACCACCGATAAACACACAGACATAACCATCCACAGCCATGAGGGGGTTAAGTTCAGTTTTACAATCCATCAGTGATGCAGCCTGTGAGAGCTGTTTTCTGAGAAAACAGCCTTATTCCTTCACATCATTGCTTCACAGCCGTGACACAGCTATCTCTGTGGACCAGGTGAGAAATATCACAGAGCATTGTAGCTCTTCACGTAACAGATACTAACGTCTGAATGACAAAAAGTCATTACTTTAACAGATACAGATAGATGAAGCCAGCAGTGTTACAGATTCCATCTCTTCCAAAAGTACTTAAGCTAGCGGGGCATTGTGGGTTTAGCCTGTTGGACAAAGTATGTATGACAAAACCATAACAACATTTTGAAAATGTATTTTACGTGATTTCCCTGAGTTGGTTGGTGGCACATTATAGTAACTAGCTACATTGTCATACTGTATGTGCAACCTGCCACTGATTTGACCAGATTTCAATGACCATTATGTCAAATGTCCAAAGCTGGGTTTTTTATGCCAGTAAGAAGTGGTATATGCCTGTGGGGAGTGACATCAGCCAGTAGAACACCAGGGGAACACAGGTGACAAGCCATTTTGCCATTCTGCCAGTAGAACAGCAACGGCATACTAGTGCTCAAAGTGCTAATCACTAAGAATCTGCATTTGCCACAAAACGAGATTGGCATACCATCAGTATGTCCGTGGATGTAGTATCTGCCAGTAAGTGACATTTAATTTTTAAATGTCCTGGAACATTTTGAAGGTCAACAGAAACTCTACTTCTGGAATTCATAAACTTTCCCCATCTTTTGACACAGAAACTGACCTCTCTCGTCTTTCAACTCTTTAAAGATGCTGATATCTTTCAAGGCCCTCCTTTGCTCTGCCAAAGTACTTAGACCCGCTGGCTGGCAGCAGGTGACTTTTAGTTAATGTCAAAAGTCACACAGGTGATCCTCTTAACATATCAGCTGCATGGTTTTACTTCTTCCTGCAAACTGAGGGAGTTTGCAATCCAGTTTTAACAGTGCTTAAATTGGGCCACTACTCACCAGTACTGGCACGTTAGATTTCTGTATTCCTTTACTAATTATTGAGTATTGCAACTTTCAGCTATGTAGTTATTTTAAGTGTCAGGCAAAAAACCAGACCTGTTTCCTGCTCAAAAAAGCTGTGAGAGGTGGTAAGAATGTTGTACCTCAGCTGCCACGTGAGGTACAATATCGGTCTAGTTCAGTTAGAAAGCTGTTAGACCATAGATGTTTGAGATGGAAAATATTCAGCGCTCCGGTTCTGGAGGACCAGGAGTGGGCACCACTGCTATAGTGTACAGAATATTTCCACTGGTTGCCATAGGATTTCTTTTCATCTTAACAGTGTGGCATGGATCATATATGAAATGAATCCTTTCAGCTGGATCTACAGAATGTATATATACAGTTCCAGTTTGCATATCATATGATCAATCACATTTTATAGCTTGCACTTACATACCTGCCTGTGTCAACAAACAGATGCTGTTGGCTTATCTAAACCTGAACGTCTCTAGACAACCGATCTGTTTCTGCTGGTAGCAGAGCTCACAGCCATAACAAACAGGGCTTGCCATTGCCCTTCATTAAATACCACTGTTTTCTGTTTAGCAATACTATTACTGGTGCAATTCTTTTTTTAGTTTTTAGGATCACCCATAACTGACTATTTGTCATTAATGCACTTTTTAATTCATTTTTATTAATTGCCCTTATTAACGCACATTCATTTAATTAATCATCTATACCTTTATTATCTATATGACTTTTAATAAAGTCATATGACTGTGGAGAGTAAAAATGCATACACTACTGTAAACTGTTTCAGCTCCTCAGGGCATCTTTGTCCTATTGTATCTGCCTGCTGCTTTAAGCTCATTGTCAGTTATAGCCTCAATGGAGGGCCCAACAGCCATCTTGCTGAAAAGCAAATCAAAGAACAGAACAGTTTTTCTGTTAATTGTTTGATTTGCTTTTCAGGGGACATACCATACTGTTCCACTACGACCACACCAGCTGTGGCTGATTAGAATTGTATTCTTGCACCAGGAGGGTGGATGTGGCTTTTAACGTGGATTGTCCATGGTGACGTTATTATCGGTCGTGATTATGAGTAGACTGATGTCCCACTAAAACCTCAGTTGAAGAACATTTTAGAACATTAAATCAGGATGTGTGTTGAATGTATGTTGATACCACAGATATTGTGTTCAAAGAAAAATCAAATGAACATTGTTACAATGAATACATTACAAATCATAGAACTTAACTTGCTACTCTCTCTGTTATCTTACTATCTCCAGAGCCTCCAGAGAACCCCAGGAAGGAGATCCTGTTCATTCTAATCCCTGCAATTGCCATACCATTGGTCATCGCTTGCCTCTTCTTTCTGGTTTGCATGTGTCGCAATAAGCAAAAGGCATCGACCGACACACCACCTCGCTGCCAGCTCAGCAGCTCACCTACGCAGGAGATGGAGCTGTCTCTCCTCAGTCAACAAAAACACCAGGTGATACGCACACACAGTACAGAGGCTCATTGATGTAGGGGTATTCATTTATTCTTCATGATGTACAGCCATGTTCAGACCAAAATTAGCACTGCATTAGAAAAAGCAGCCCCCTCGTTCATTTTAATGCACAGGACTCCAGCAAAAGAAATAATTAAGCACAAATTCATTGAGGAATTTGCACCATAAGTACAATATAAGTCATATTCATAAGTCAAGATAAGATAAGGCTCTTAAACTATATTTAAACTCAGGGCCCCTCTACAATATGGGGCACCAAGATATTTAAGTTTATTTTGTATTTTTAGGGGTGCATATAGTATTACCAAACAAATGTTTACAAAGCACACGGTGAACACTTGCTCTTTATTGGTCAATCAAATACATGCAAGCACACATTCAGGGTATATTACTTTGTAACATAAATGGGGTGATTCTACTGTTTAGCTGGTGATTGGGGAAATGAAGTATAAAATGACTGTTGCTGTGATAGTGTTCTTGAGTAAAAATCCTTCCTTATAGTACGCTTTAGTAAAGCGTGCGTATGCTTTAGTAATGTATGCGTGCAACTTACTTGAAACGTGTGTGCGCTTTACTAAAGCGCATGTGTGCTTTATGTCCATGTCACCTCCCGTCTGTGCAGGGTCTGCTGTTTTGGTGTCTGATACCTTAAAATTCATGAATTATTACTCAAACTGAAATCCTTGGATCTTATTTCATCATCTCAGCAGCACACCCCCACAAGTGCAGATGCTTTTTTTTTAATGCAGTGCTGGTTTTGGTCTGAACACTTAGTACGTGACCTCCATACATCGGAATTAAGAACTGTGCTGAAGTATTACATTAGGTTTTATTGTTGGTCATACACTTTGATGACATGTTTGCTTTTATTGCTTTGTGGCTGCAGGCCAAGCTGCGGGAGATTAACATGTCAGCAGTACGGTTTATGGAGGAGCTTGGCGAGGATCGGTTCGGCAAGGTTTACAAGGGCCACCTGTATGGCACTGTACCTGGTGAGCAAACTCAGGTGGTGGCCATCAAGACATTAAAGGACAAGGTTGATGCCACTTTCTGTGAGGAATTTCGCCACGAAGCCATGCTCCACTTTCAACTACAGCACCAAAATATTGTTTGTTTGCTGGGTGTGGTCACCAAAGAGCTGCCAATGAGCATGATATTCACCTACTCCAGTCTTGGTGACCTGCATGAGTATCTGGTGATGCGCTCCCCCAACTCAGATGTTGGCAGCTCAGATGATGACAAGACAGTCAAATCCACACTGGAACAGGCTGATTTCCTTCATGTTATTGCCCAGATTGCTGCCGGAATGGAGTACCTTTCCAGCCAGCAAGTAGTCCATAAAGACCTAGCTGCCCGAAACATTCTGGTCTTTGACAAACTCAGCATCAAGATCCTGGATCTGGGCCTGTTCAGAGACGTCTACTCTGCTGATTACTACAATCTCATGGGCACAAGCCCTTTCCCCATTCGTTGGATGTCCCCAGAAGCAATTATGTATGGCAAGTTCTCCACCGACTCTGACATCTGGTCTTATGGTGTCTTGCTGTGGGAGACTTTCAGTTACGGTCTGCAGCCGTATTGTGGCTACTCCAATCAGGATGTGATTGAGATGGTGCGCAACCACCAGCTACTGCCTTGTCCAGATGACTGCCCAGCCTGGATTTACACCCTTATGCTGGAGTGTTGGAGTGAATTCCCAGCAAGAAGGCCTCGCTTCAAGGACATCCATACACGTTTGCGCTCCTGGGAGAGCCTGTCCAACTATAACAGCTCTGCTCAGACTTCTGGCACCAGCAACACTACCCAGACCAGCTCTCTCAGCACCAGCCCTGTTAGCAACATTTGCATGAGTACAGCGAATACATCGCGCTACTCCAGCCCTAAAAAGAGCTTGCCATTCCATCCGCCCCAGTTCATGTCCATGAAGGGTCAAATGCATCGCCCAATGGTGCCCCCGCAGCTCTACATCCCTGTCAATGGATATCACCCCATGCCAGCTTACCCATACCTGCAGAACTTTTACCCCATGCAAATACCCATGCCCATACCCCACCAGCAGATGCACCACCCACCACAGATGGTAACCAAAGCTGGTTCTCACCATAGTGGCAGTGGGTCCACATCTACAGGCTATGTCACCACTGCCCCTTCCAACACTTCTGTCACAGAGCGAGCAGCTTTGCTAAATGAGGACTCCAAGACCAAGGATGAGGACTTGGCTGACGGGGTGTCCCACAAAGAGCTAGACCAAAACGAAGACTTGTCTGTGCCTGAAACAGAATTGCTAGGAGACAATGACCCTCCACAGACTGACGAATTGGTGATCCACTTGTCAGACACATAAGTGTACTGCTGTTTGAAGAACAGTGGAGCTGAAATATTCGGTGAGCTGTGCTTGCCAAAAATTCAAGAAGCAGCATAAAGTGAAGTGAGCAATTTTGCGGAACAGTGACTGAATGTTTTTTTTTTTTTTTTTTCATGGGTTTCTTAGATAGTACTGGCGCATTTGAATGTCAAATGTGTCTCGTGTTTGTACCTCTCAAACTCCTGTGTCAGTGATTAAGCAAAATTAATCGTGCAATTCTATATAGACCTTGTTTTTATAATGTTGCCATTCAGAAGAATCTATGTTCTTGTCGTTGTTGTGCAACACAAAACATTTTCTTATCCACAAGTACTTTAGAGGTTGCCTTGCCTTGATAGAAGTTGTGCCTTCTCTGATGCACAATGTGCTACAAGCCACTTCTTTTCACTTGCCAGCGAGGCCATAAGGGTGGGATTCATGCCTCCAATGCCCCTCGTTTATTGGAATGCACAACCAAGCCAGAAATATTGCTATCAGAACCCAGAACTGAACCCAGGTTTCTGTAGTGGTGGACAAGTGTTTTGCTCGTTCTCAACTCGTGCACGCCTTAATGACAATTTAATGTTGTCTTTGACTTTATTATTCTGTGGTTTGTGGAAGCCACAATCAAAGAACAATAATATGTATGATGAAGAGAAATGTTGTAGAAGTATGAAAGAAACAGTCTATGGGTAACTTTGTTGATAATTATACTCACTGAGATGTATTTTGGAACTTAACTCCATCAAACAAAACAAAGAATAAGAACAAAGAATCTTGGGTTTTTTTTGCAGGACATTGACAAAGGTTTAATTCCATGTGACTTATTTCTCATGAGGTTGATACTTTTAACATCATCTTTGATGTGCATGATGATGTTTGACAGATTTATAATGTATGTACTTGTGTTTGAACATTTTATTTGTTTATATTTTTTTGTATAGGTGAAGATTGCTAAGCCTGGTGTTATTACAATGTCCTTTCCACCACGTGTTTTGCTTTGTTTAAGCAGTTATTTGCTTACCATATAATGTCCACATAAAATCATATGAATACAATGTGTGTTTCCCCCCTCGGTAAGAGAAGGAAATCAAGTGCTATCACTTCATTATATTTTGTCATCATCTGTCATTAAACGTGCAGAGTTTATTATATGGTGCACTGCGCAGTCAAGTTACATTAGGCCAAAAAATGTACTTTGTAGTGAATAAAACATTTATTGCTGATACTAATAAAATAATCTAAGCGATCTCATACTGTATCTTTCAATTGGGGTTCACATTCTCATTTACAAATACTTTATATATTGGTTTGTTGGAATTATATTTCCCTTTAATTAAACATCAAAACAACTGGTAAGCAAATGATCGATGTTGGTCCTGTAAAAACTTCCTAAAAATGTGGTGCTAGATCCTGCTGAAAGTATCTATTATTATTATCATTATTATTATTATTATAACAAGAACACGGGGTTTGAGAGAACTCAAGGTCCACTTACTTTTTTATGGACCTTTCAACCACATCTCATAGTCTTCATCAGCATATGGGGTTGTTGGCTTAGTCCTAAAGTAGGTATAAAATTTTGGCCACGTGATGCAGAGATTGTAACCTCTATCCTTGTTTGAAGATGGACTTTGGTGTCAGATGTGAATGGCCGTACCTGTTGGCCTCAAGTGCCACCATGGGTCCTGCTGCACTTCCCTCTCTCCATTCTCCTCCTCATAAGAGTTGTGCTCTGTAGATGAGGGTAGGTAAGTGGTCTTTATGCTCCCATCAGCCTACGCATAAACACAGATACCTAAGAACGCCAGTGTACCGTCCTCTTCCTGTTAACTCGTGAACTTGATGTGTGGGTTGATGATGTGTTGGATGAAGCTGTCGATACTTAAGCAGCATGGTTTGTTGAAAGTGTCACCCTGGTACCAGATGTCAGGTGGGGTAGGAGCTCAGGGCAAACAGTTCCATGTACAAATTAGCTACAATAAGGGAGATGGGTGACCCCTTAGTTTGTTTGTAAATTTAAAAAAATTCGAAGTAACTGGTGTTCCATACTAAGTACAACTCCAATTCACTGAGGACATGGGATATGATTGAAAGTTCTGGAAAATACTAGTAATTGGACCATGAGTTAAGATTATTTTGTCAAACTTTGATGCTCCAGAAGAATGGGGGTTTGAAGGGGTGCACCACCACGCGCAAGATCACTGGTCCATGGCCAAAAGCAAAAGAATGCAGGAACCCACCAATAAGTGAAAAACAAGCCATTAAATCTGGACAACGCGCGTCCAGCCAAACCAGTGTATTCAAACATTTGCAAGTGTGTAAAAACAGACTCGAGGGCCCGTATTACAGTCAGTTATCTGCTTTAAACTGTCCTCACCTATTTAGCAATCCACACCCTCTCACAATTAAAGAGTGTGAGATAACAAGCTGGACACTTCCCTGGAGAGGAAAGCTGGTGGAATGTGTTTCAAATTATTATAAATCATTTTTAAAGAAATTAGTTTGATATAGAAACAAATGGGGTAAACATTTTAGGGTGCTTTCAATGACCCATCCAAAACAGAAAGTCCTTCTTATTAAACAACATATTGATTGAAGGCCCGAGTTTCTGAAAACATCAAATGTGTATTTATTTGGGAATACTGGTTTTATCTCCTGAATTCAACATCAAGGTGTATGACCGGAGAGACACAAATAATAGCAAGATGGCTGGCTATGTCAAACTGAAGAATGAATATTCTCTGCCAGACAGATGCAGGTGGGTGAAAAGCTTGTTTTGAAAAGGAACAGACTAAACATAGAAGCCACTTGGATATGGCAAAATTGTATATAATTTAATGAAACATGACATGGGGTTATCATTTACACTTTCACTGACAAACTCAGTATATATAAAAATATTTTTTTATTTTTTAACATTTCTCTAACAAAGTAGCATGCACATAACTTGTACACACAGCATTTATCTTTCTTTCCTTTATAACTACTCCTACAACATTGTATATTGTCCACTGTAGATTGTCATACAGTTTTATGGTGTATAACATATACTTTAAGCAATGTTATATATATATACATATATAACATAAATGCATATAACAATATGGATCCCTTAAATTTGGTTATAATTAATTGTGATCAAGATATAAGATAAGATAGTGAGTGGGACATTTTACAGTGTAAAAATAAACTTGTCAGTGCTCTCTGCTGGACAAACTATGTAATGGAGACACTACTTCAAACATATCTTCAGCATTTCTGTGCTTACATTTCTTGCCACCTATCATATAGGCAAAAACCGATACATCTACAACAATTTATTTAGCTCTTTATATTATCATTTAAACATTGAAGTACCAAGTTAGCAAGGCCAACTAGTAAGTGTCATTTGACCGCTCAGCCACAACCAGAACAACTTTGTAGCCAGATATACTGTATATATCAGTTCAATTAGCACATAACATTACAGTAAATTGCACAGTGGGTGAGGCCCCCTGTCCTCTTTGCTCTTTGTCTTTTTTTGTTAAAATCAAGATAGTCTGTATAGTGCACATCAATAGGACACTATGCTATATTTTTGCTTGATCACAGGGGAAGTTGAGAAGTAGTGCCACACAGGTGTGACATATGGGCCAAAATGAACTGTTAGCAAAGATATTAATTTAAATGTACTATGTTGTAGTGACGTGTGAGCCCCCCCTGACAAATCTGCACTATGAGAAATGGGATACACAAAGCACTCAATCAAAAACCCTGCACAGTGGATTTTCTAAGAGCATGCTCTGAGCTCACATAAGAAAAAATGGAGCTGAGTTAGGCCATTTTCCACTTTTAAGCAGGAAGTGAACAATAAAATGTTAGAAACACCTTAAGACAGTGAGCCCAGCTCTTACCATTTCCAAGCTCTGTTTTGCCAAGAGAGTAAAGAAAAGTTCCCTCGGCCAGCTGATCATGAGGCTGAGTCCCTAACAGTGCACACCCACACACAATGTGAACCAACCAAAGTATAATCAAAGACACATCTTCAAACCTGCTGTAGCCTATACCTACCAGTTGGACCATCATTACAACCACATGTAATGTGGGCTAATGCAGAACTAATCAAACACACATACTACACATACTATATATTCTATAGCTAAGATTCTAAATTTGCTAAAATACTACATACATCAGGCAGAATTTTGTGGAAATGTGTACAAAATGATGCACAAGACATCTGGGGTATCTCCATTTAATGGCAAGGGGCAGCCATAAAAACATGGCATCTTATGAGTTTGAATGCTTCATATACTGTAAAGCTTCAGTAAAATGCTGGGAAAACATATAGTATTTGCCACACAGTATTATAGTGGGGGTTTTTTCTTCGTTTCTTTGTTTGCCGTTGTTGTTGTTTTGTTTGGTTTTCCTAAATTTAAAGCTACATGAAGAAAAAATTGAGGGGAAAGTTGTTGTTAAGAGGGTTAAGTTCAATGTTAATTATCCTATATGGGCTCATAGAAATATCACTTGTTGTATTGATTCTACCTATGTGAGAGTGTAATGTGCAACAGTAAACAGTAATACAATGGATGGCCTCACAAACGGTGCTCGCATTCAAACAGCCTTTGAACGTCTCAGGAACACATATTTGAGCAGAGACGCAGCAGCCATCTTAACTCTTGACCTCCAGGTACAAGCAACATTCAAATTTACACCAGCTATCCAACAGTGACTCCTAGAGGTATTAAGCAGTGTGAGGTAGAGTACACATAGTTGGATGGTAACAGGGTCCCCAGCCACCTGTATCACTCCATGTGGGTTGCACTCACGTTCATAAAGTAGATTAAAATATTATGATGCTTTGTATATTGCAGACATAGTAGTGGATCTAAGAGAAAATTTTCAGACCATTCATGCATTTTGTTACTTTTAAATCATTCCAGTGTTGAGCTCAGTTATGTCTTTGTGGTTATTTTCTTTTTCTGTGTGAAATTCTGTTCTGTTTTCCCACTTGCACGATTTATATTTTTCGCATTGCCTCACTTTATCCAAATTAATTCATTCATTCAGGAATTTTACTTGCAATGAATTATTTTCATACTTCATACATACCAAATATCTGTATGATATTATGAAGTTTGTAGGCTACAGGTGGTGATGGTTTAGTTATGGTATCTTGCCAAGTACTGTAATTTATTTTGCATTTTAACTATACTTAACTAAACACTGCACATTGTGAAGCACTTTGCAACCTTGTTTATAAATGTGCTTATGTGTGAATTAGCAGTAGTAGTGTAAGCATTTATTAAGTGTGGAACATTTCGTTTTGAGATCGTGAAAATCACACGCATTGTTGATGACGACACACGTTTTAAATGAGAGTTGAGCTCTCTGCTGAACCAAGAGTCATTGGCTGAAGTTGGAAAATTCTGCATTCCGATTGGCTGCAGTGACTGTCATTTAATCTCATGCTGCCAATACATTTAACCACTGACCTACTAACACAGATCCATGAGTCAGTAGCCACCTTGAGAGGAAAAAGCCAAGGGAGGAAAGCTAGGTACTTCGCAACTTGTAGGATCTTGTCGGAAGAGTTATTCCCTAATTAGCTGAGGCGAAATCTAAACTTCTTCCCTGTGCTTGATACGCGGTGGAAAACCAGACAAAAGCCTCCAACCAGGGGGTAGAAAAGGTACAGTTTTGTTTTGAGGTTAACATTAAGCCAACGTTATTCTTACTCCTGGTGTTTCGGATGGTGTTGTGTTTATGCGTTCGGGAAAGAACGCCCCAGAATCACAGCGGCGAATAGCTAGCTTAAATTTCTGTGCCGTGTGACAAACCCCTTACAGTTATGTTTGTTAAAACCATTTTAAATTCAGAATAGCCACGTTGGGAATCACATTAAAGGTGTAACCTCAAGTTTGAGGTAACGTTAATGTGTATTATCTCGGTTGGCTATTATTAATTAGACTGTGCTGTATAGTTCAGTGTGCATAGCTGTTAAAAGCAGGATAATGGCCGATATAAGAGACATGTACTGAATTTGATTCAGATAACGTTACGTAGGCCTACCAGCTGGAGTTTATGGATTGCGACACAGTGTTGTAACCCAGAATTTGATGTGGCTGGCAGTCTCGTTAGCAAAGCCTTATGGCTGCTCTGTCGGTGCGCGGCTGTTAACGAGTCCGTAAGTAACGTAGCGTTAACAAAGCAACGGTTTTTTTTTTTTTTTGTACTGTACTTTATGTAGCCTGGTTTATCCTCACATTATAAACGCTTGCTTTTTAGGGCGTAGATAAGACCCCACGCTCCAGCCGCCAATGTCATGAGTAAGCAAGGCAATGATGTCACGTAACAGAGTGAATGCCCACATTGTCTCAGCACAGCCTTGTTGCACATAGCGTTAATTATCTAACACGTACATTTAATATTTATTCATTGGGAGAATGTTTTAACTTATACACACATATTTTATTTTTTAGCAGAACAAACAGCGGCCCGTATTGTTATTGCCACACTAGCAGATATTGCATAATGCAGCCATAGAAATTGCTGGCAGCCGTAGGCCGGGGGGGGGGGGGGGG
>LKNJ01002738.1:524-56713 GCA_002120245.1 Maccullochella peelii | reverse complement strand
GCAGGTCAGGTGTTTAAGACCAGAGCCTGTCCACAACTACAGACTGAAGAGGGGCAACGCAGATTCTGTGGCAAAGGGGAGCCAGACAATATGTTGTCCTGCCTCCCCCTTGCCACAGAATCTGCGTTGCCCCTCTTCAGTCTGTAGTTGTGGACAGGCTCTGGTCTTAAACACCTGACCTGCTTAGATAGATACGAAACCTTCTAAAGCCGACAATTAAAAGGTGTGAGGATAAGTGACAGACTCCTACCTGCACCTGCAGTGACAGCTGGTGCCAGGCGTAGTCGTTGCTCTGATTCTGCCGGGTGAAATCGTCGCTGTAGCTGTGTGAGTGCACAATGCTGGGCTGCACCAGACTGCTCTGTGACCGCAGGCCGGACAAATCCTCGCTGCGGGAGAAAGCGTTGTTGCCGAAGGCCGGCTGATAGTCGTGGTGGCCGTTCTCTGGCTCGGGGGCGAGGAGGAGGGGAGGGGGGTGAAGCTGAGACTGAGCCGGGGAGTTCTGGGCAGCCAGATGGAATAGCGGGTTCTGGAAAGACAGGGGGAAGTGCATTGCCGCTGCTGCCTGCTGCTGCTGTTGAGAGATGGATTCGGTGGGCCCCCCTATGTGGCCCATCTGACTCAGCCTCAAACCGGAGCCCGATGACCCCGCTGGCATGTGCCCTCCCATACGAAGAGGACCGCAGAGGTTCCCGAAGCTGTGGCCCAGGCCGGCGATGGAGGCTTGGGATGAGGTGAGCATGTCGCCCACAGAGTTCAGGTTGGAAATGCTGTTCATACGGGAATCCTGAAGATCCATCATGGAAACGCTTTTATTCACACTATGGACCTGAGAGAGCCAACAAAAACATTTATTGTGGGCTGGATTTGTTACACACAAAGACATTGTTCACGACGAAGAAAATAAACATACATTTCTAAGTGTAGTAACTTTTTTCTTTGATATCATCTTTTGATGCCTTGTGTAACTTGCCATGTCTCACCTTAATCAATCTTTTACTTAATAGCTATTTCATATGAAAATCAAAACAACCGGAGGTGAGGCAACACTGACTTTGTCAGTTTTGGCCTTACAATTGATTTATGCTGGAAAACCCTACATCGCCACAACATTCAATTAAACCTGACAATATTTACAATACAATAATGATCCAGGATTCAATCGTGTTTCGCCTCAAATCAATAAGTGTTATACCGTAGTCGGGTCAAAATCGCATTATTTTATAAAAATGCGCTGCACAATAAAGACATGAAACGGCATCGTACCTTTGGATCGGGCTCGGTGATGTCAGAGCTGCTCGTGCAGTATGCGGGGCTGGATCGAGCCAGCGGCGGGCGGGTCACGTAGAATACTTCCCTCGACGACGAGCGGAGGTCCCGTTCTGCGTGACGCCTCATGTTCAGATTGGATGAGAGGGATTCTACGGCTGAGACTCCAGTCGTCGGGGATGGTAGGCGAGAGATGTCTATTGAACTGTAGACACATAAAAGTTTAAGCACAGGACAGGTTTGTTTTTGTTTTTTTGGCAATTTATGCCTTTATCAGACAGTACAGAGGTGACACAAAAAGGGCAACAACATGCAACTAAGGTCCTTGGCCAGACCTGGGGACACTGCGATCACATGGTCATTGCTTGTAACCCCTCATCATTTGCTCACATGACTTTAATCAAAGAGTGAATTTTTCAAAATTGAAACTGTAAGGACAAAGCATTATTTCCCAATTATCTGAGGGCCCATCTACTGTTTTATTATCAGAAAATGTACTCGAGGAAAGTGTTTGAAGCTGTAGGAGGCCTTTTTTTTATGGATTAAATTTCCAAAAAAAGGAAAAACCAATGGTAGCATAATGTGTGAAGACACCTGTACATTTGTACTCTGTCAACAGTTTTTGATCCTATGCACATGTCTATAAGACTATGTTATGAAACACGTGGAAACCCCGTGAGGAGAAGGTATGACTCTATCCTGTCAGTCACTCGTAGCCAGATACCTCTGGAGTCGCAGGTGTGTCGTTCCTTGTGTTGGTTTGATCTCTGTCCTTTCACACCTGACTGATGCGGGAGAGAATTATAATAGCATAAACACAAAAACAGCTGCATTGGAGTCCTGACATTTCAGTTGGTTTTCTCTTTCTTACAGAGCTCTTATATAAACAGTTAGCCTGTCATGAGAAATACTGTCTTGACAATAGATTGCTGAAATGAATTAACACACAGAGGAAAGAGGTTTGGGTAAGAGTCTGACAACAGATGGTGCTGGCAAATACTGATTGATAACATACTTAAAGCCTGAATAGCTGCATTAGCATTGACATTATGGGCTCTTACAAATACACCAGTGTTTTCTATTGCACCCATGTGAAACTGTAATTCCTCTATGTATGTGAAATAGCTGCAATTATGACTTGATAGTCTGAAGTCACAGTAGGAATCAAGTGTGAAAGCATTATCCATCTTGGCTCGCAGGCCGTAGGAGCATACAGTCTTTGAGGACATGCCAATCCAATTTCATGTGTACATGCGATAACAAAAATATATAACAAAGCAAAACATGAGAAGATACCTGTTTAAGTCACGCATCATAAGGCTTTGGAAGTCAGAAGACATGAGACGATTGAAAGATGGCCGCGAGAACAGCCTGTCCTTCGGTCGGTCTGGCTGGTGATTTGTAGGCATGTGGAGCTGCGGGTTCCTCAGGGCAACGCTGATGTCGTTCAGCAGCCGTGGTAGGGGTCCCAGTTTGAGAATAGCATCCTGCGGTAGCAAGGAAAGGTTTTCAAAATACAGACAATCCAACGCTTCCCATGCTCACGTGCATCATTTTATTTTTGTAGCCATCCAGGCAACGGGGGGGGGAGGCATGCCCAAAAACTGATTAACTCATGTACTTCAGTCATGTCGTCCTGTTGTTGTGAGCTTGATAGGGAGGCACAAGAAAAGACAAACCGCAGGCATACCGTGCCCAGGCGCAAATAGCATATAATCCTATTATGATTATTCTGATAATAAATAGGGATGCCCTGATCTAATCCGCTGGGTAGGTATCGGCACCGATACGGACTGTATGTCATCAACTCGCATTAACCCCCCCCCCCCCAGTCGTGAGCCGTCAACTCAGAGAAGTCAAACATACAGCTGATCATAACTGCATTCAATTATTGTGATTAAATGTTAATCTGAAGGACAGATTGGCAGCAGCATTCAGGGTTAGCTATTATACCAGAAAAGGAATTCTATGTGGTTTTTCTAAGAGAACATTTCACCCATGTTCTGCACTTTTGTCATTTTGACATAACGAGAGCATGGTACTGGCAGACAAACTTAGTTTAGGTATGGGAATCTGTATCAGTGTGTCCCTGATAATAAAAGTTTTCAGCGTTTTGTGCAGCCCAGTACTGGTCTGTGCCCCAGGGGTTGGAAAAAGAGAGAGAGAGAGATATATATATATAGATATGTAGATATACACAGAACACGGAAATTAAAAAGCACGTGACGTTACACATCTGTCGACTTACGAGACAATTTAGGGCTAAGCGTAAAATATTCATAACTTTCATTATGTTGCAGCTACAGTGCAAGCACTCGAGTTAAATATTAAAAGTACTAATTCCACCTCAGTTTTAATGGAGTTTAAAGAACATTCATTCTGCGTCTGATAAATTGAAAACTGCAGAACCTCATTTCAAAGAAATCATATTAAACGTGTCATTTAATGTTCCAGTTATTCCTCCTACCTTGCTAAGCTGGCCCATGACTTCCCACAGTAAGCTGTGGAGCATGGACAACTCTCTGCCGAGGTCAATGTAGCCCTCGAACCCTCCAGCGTTTCCTCCGGTGTCCATGTTGGAAATCTCATAGAGAAACTGCTGCATGGAGCCCCACTCCATCTCCAGGAACTCGTTCATGAAATACATGTACTCCTCCTTGGGTCCAAATCTGCAGAGGCAATAATGACAGGATGCATGAAGACAAAGAAAAAGGTGGAAGCATCTAATGTTTACAGTTCAGAAGTGTCGTATATTGTACATAAAAAAAAAATGCATTTCAACAGCGTTTCCCTTTTATGTTATTTTGTACTTTTGATGTCCTGCAGGTATTCATTCCGAGTGTAAAACAATACGACTGTGTAGGTTTACTTGCCCGTTGCCGTTTTGATCATACTCGAGATATTATATTTACATCCCCGTTTGTGTAATTCAACAGTATCCAGCTTTGTGATCGCAGGTGAGTCTTTAACTCTTTCACATCCAGCAAATCTGATGGGCTGCATTTACCTGCTGGATTTGGCATCTTCATCTGATCATCATTAGTAATGGAAGATAAAAGCAATAATAAAAATGATCCTCTGTATGGCTATTGTCAGACTTTTACTTTCATTTCAGAATTTAACCATATTGTTTATCATCGTTTTGTTTTTTTTACACCAACTACTATGTAACTGGCACCTACAAACATGACAGAATGAATAGAAACCTGGATAAGGTGTTTACATGCCGCAATATCCCTGTCAAATTCATGACTTGAGGAACACTAGTTTGACCAAATAATGTTAACTCAAGGTCAGCCTACTAGCTTTCGACTGCATCTCATAGCCCAGTATACAATTTCAGTCAGAAAACAAGTGGGCGTATCTGAGGGCGAGATTGTAACCTCTGCCTGTTTTCAAAGTTTTTGGCGTCAAATGTTAATGACCTCTTTGACCTTTCTAAAGCCATCCACCGACTCCTGACGTGTGGTTGAAAGCTCTGGAGAAATCTAGTTGGTGGACTATGGCTAAAACTAACAAATATTTTCATTTGTCAGGGTTTCCCCCCCCAATTAATCATTTAGTCTATAAAATATCAGAAAATAGTGCAAAACAACCACAACGAGTTCCTAATCCCGAGATGATGTCGTCAAATTCACGTTCAATTGGCAACGATGTAAAGCGGCTGGAGAACCTGGGACCGTGTTTTGAACTTTTCTTTGATACGTAATAGTTTCAACAATATAGATTATCTAAACGTAACACACGCCTAAGATAATATATTAGTTCTCCTTAAAAATTACCTCCGGTGATATTTCCGGGTGCCGAAAATATTACACGTCTGATTATTCGAGCATTTTATCCAATGTTCCTGAAATGTAGAGTCTATTAAACTGCCACCAAACTTTTGATATGTTAATTATAGGTGCCTATTTGAGCCAGTAGAATTGTTTTAATATTCAAAAAAGTGTCAGTAAAGTGCACAGAGTGAAGGTAGGAACTAATGTGTCACAGCCTTGGAGCTCACTGTGGGTGAGTAACAGTTTATACCCTCGCAGTCAAAGCTGCAAGCCACTATTTCCGTGATGTTACTCTGTGACACGCATCCCACCTAGCGCAAGCGTCAACGTCCGCAAATCTAAAAATGAACTGAATCAAATTATGTCTTAGCTGGTGTAAGAGGGCCGGGGATGACAGAGACTCACTTGTTGAAGCTGGCCAGGTTCTGCATCACCTTGGCTATGAGTGTGAGTGTGCGGGACGTGCGTTCGGCGGGGTACTCCTGCATTAGGTTGAACAGGGAGGGGGACATGATGGCCGGGCACATGAAGCGAAGAAACAGGGAGGAGCTGATGAGGCTGTCGGCGAGATCCTCTCTTCCACGCTCGGCACATCTGGCTCTCCATGAGGCGAAAACTTCCTTCAGCTCCCGGGGGAATATGCTGAAAGAAGAAAATCAGGAGACTAAAACATATGGAAAATTACTGAACCGTACCCTGCTCAGGAAGGAGAACGTATTTATGAAAACATTTTTTATATTGTCTTACGTGATGTTGATGATTATATCACTGGGGGGGGAAGAAAAAAAAAACAAAACATCTAAATAGTAAATAACCACGTTCTAATTTTGGTATTTCTGCTTACATATCGGGGTTTGTTAAAATAAAGCTTTCGTGTTGTTGTTACTACTAAAAGCTAGATCTTCAACCCAGGAAAAAAACAATGTCTATGTAACCACACTATAAATAAACGTTTTTCCAATTTAATTGTAGTAGAATGATTTATTTCTGTAATTTAACAAACATTTCTCATTTAATATGCGTATCGTTTTGCCCCCCCCCCCGATTCTATATGTTTTTTCAGGTTCAAATCTTCATTTTTTGAGCTGACTGTTGTCCCTATGCTCAATCGTGTGAGTGATTGGCGTGGACCAAAATGGACGCCAGACAGAGAGTTGCGTTTATCAGGCTGTTTTAGACCCTACGAGGCACCAATCAATACAGATACAGAACAGATACAGTTTTCTCGGGGGAATAAATGGGGAAAAACTGACCAGAGAGAGTTGATAATCTTGCAGAGTAACAGCTCACAACACATGCGAAGGTTGGCTTGATGGTCAGCGAGGACTGACGGCGGGACACGCATGGGATCCACCTCACAGTTCTCCTCGGACTCGTACAAGGCTCGAATGAAGTCGCCTGAAAATTGTAGATCGCGGTGTCATTGTGTTTCCCAAAACACTTCATATATAATGAATCAATTATTTCTCTGATCTAAACAGATGGATGAGGAGGACGCAGTTGTACGTATGCTGTGCCTCTCAAAGTTACTGGGAATAAAATAAGAAAATTATTATACTAAAAAGGTACCGTGTGAGACGATTATGACGGTATATGAAAATGTTTGGAGGAAGTCAATATTAAAACATCACTGGTATGTTTTCCTTTGTATGAAGTACATTATATTGGATTGTGCGCAGCAAGAAAAACCTTACAAAAGCTAATCCAACTATTCTTATTATTTTTCTTCCATTGCATCAGAGCATAAAAGAAGAAATTAGCATTTTGTTGTGACACAGAAATGTTATTAAAGCACAGTTCCTGTTTGTTGATTGTTCTTCATAGACTAGTATTTCTAAAATGCCGCTTCAACAATAAATGCGAGTAATTTCGCACAAATAAACGTCAAACAGTCACGACGTCGATCTTTTTTGAAAAACGACAGGTGTTTGTGCTGGAATTTAGCCTAGTCTGACACACTTCAAATAGTCCTTTCATTCAGGCAGCTGGAGATTACATGCACAGTTCATCTACAACAGCCTTACCTATAGCGTCCTTGAGGTATCTGTGACCTATCAGTTTGAGGTACTCTTCCACAGCCTTTGTCGCTAGCGTGTTCTCACGAAAGATCAAGTGCTCGCGGTCCATGAATCGATCCACCTCACACATCGCCATGTCAGACAGGAACTCCTGAGAAGACATTACATTTTCAGTTCAGTAGAGCGTATACAAAGGAAAGGGAGTAGTACATATTGCAATGAAACAAACCTACAGATCTTACAGAGAGCTGAGAGACACGAGCAGCAATGATTTATGGAACAATAACACGCAATTGGGTTACATTTTCACCCCTTTGTTTACCTTTGTCTTCCCTGTGCTTTGAAGGATGTGCACCAGAGCAAACGCCACCTCCTCTTTGCTTTTCACACTCAACAGCGGCTCCAGCACTGCACACAGTGTTCGGTAGTTGTTGGTAATGTACTCTGCAAACTCCTTGTACAGCTCCATCGGGAGGATGTTCATCGTCTGGTAGCGAGACTTGACACGTAGCGAGGCGTTGATCACTTTGGCACTTCCGACACCACCGCTTTTGGACAAGACACTGGACTGTATCACGGGGTACCACTGCTCCACGAACTGCCGGCCGGTGATGCTGGAGATGGGGATGCTGACGAGGCCAAGATATGTGCTTTTCTCCTAGATTACCGAGAAAACATTTGCGATCCTTTATTTGTAGCACAATAGAAGTATGTTTTTTTCAGAGCAATACAGAGTACGTTACCTTGCGTCTTTTTTTGTCAGTTTCCTTGTACAGGTGCAAACGAAGGCTACGAATGGTAGGCAAATTGTTAAATTCAAAATGCTCGCCCCAGAAGACGGTGTCCGTCCGGGGTTTGCTGGTGGTGCGTGCGTACAGCATGTCATCCAGACACAGCTCACAATAGTAGCGTTTCTTAGCTGGAAGGTCTCGAGCTTCAATGATCCACAACTTGAGCACATTGTCCACCCGTCTGCTGTTGTCCTGGAAGTGAAACGAGGAGTTCTGTTACTGCATTATAACAGTCCTTATCTACATCAGTTCGTTGTGGTACACCTTGGATCTGCTGATAAAATAACAGGTCACCAGGTGTCAGATCAATTTGAGTTAGTGGAATTTAAAATGAACAAAAAAAAAAAAAAAATCTATTGTATCTACCTTGTTAGGTTTGACAGCTCGTTGCAGATTTTCAATCCACTTGTCTCTCTCTGAAGCTGAACGGCAGGCAAAACATTTTGTCCCTGAATTGGTGGTCACCTGCATTATAGCATTATAGTATATTCATTATTATAAAATAACAATTATTTTCACTATCGATTTATCTGTTTATTGCTTTGAGAAATCGTGATTGGCGTTTCTCAAGTTTTAATGTCTTAAAATTACTCGTTTTGTCTAACACAAAGACATTTAATTTACAGTCCTAGAAAACAGGGGAAAACGGGAAATGTTCACATAAGCTGGAACTGGAGATTCTCTTGATATTCGACAGTAAAGACGATTAATCGATTCAAAACTATTGCCTTTTAATTTTCTGTCCTTCGACTTATCGTTTTAGTGAAAAAATTCTTTGAACCACTAGGTCGCTTCGTAGTTGCACCCGATTTGATGTCTTTACGTACTCGGATCATTTGAACAAATTCAATTAAATTGGTTAGTTGACTAAAGAAGTATACAGTGGAGTTAGTTTAAACAAATAAGTCCATTAGTAGGCATGTGGGCAAGGAGAACGAGAAGGTTACATAACAACGCACCTCAAAGCAGTACTCTTGTCCTAAAATGCTAGAGTGGACGGGTTTGATTATGGCATCTTCATCCAAAACTAGGTCCAAAGCCTCCGCCGCACTGCTAGGAGAAAGTAGGGATTCATGGGAGTGGGATTCTTTGAAGCTCTGCATCAATCGTGTCCTGGCGAGAGAAGAAGAAGAAGAAGAGATTGATTTACTTTCAGAATTCAGATAATCATTGGTCTTTAGATAAACAATCCAGAAAGGTTTTCATTTAACAAACAATGAGGCACACTGCAGCTCAGAAATCCTTGAAATTTCAGTATGATTTTTGAGATCTGATCCTTTTATAATGAGTTTATGGGAAAAGTTAAGACCACCAGATTTTCCGTTCTGGTGTTTGCAGTTTGGTTTGTTGGCTCAACTCATGTGACTCATACTGCATGTTTGTGGTGTTGTCTGGAAATGCAATTCTTTAACTTGCAACAACTGCAGAAGAATTTAAAAATGCAAATGTAACGTAGGTATCGCATACTGTGTAAATGGGGAGGAATGTAAACCCAGAGAAGCAGTTCAGTGAGGCTATTCTACAGAAATACTGGGGATCAGGCCTGATCATAGGCTAACCTTTAGAGGAGGGCAACTCTATCAAGAAAAACAAAAGTGGTGGCGGAAGTGGAAGCAAAAAGGCGATCATAGTTAAAGCTATAGTTCCACATTTTGGAAAATACACCCATTTGCTTTCTTGCCAAGAATTAGATGAGAAGATCAATACCACTCTCATGTTTGTCCATTAATTATGAAACTACAACCAGCAGCCATTTAACTTACCTTAGCGTAAAGACTGGAAACGGGGAATCTGCTAGTCTGGCTCTGTCCAAAGGCAACGAAATCCACCCACCGGCACCTCTAAAGCTCACTAATTAACACATTTGTTTAATCCATCCAAAAACCTTAATGTATGTGCTGGACTACTTTTTTGAGCTCTTTGTGGTAAGTTAGCCAACCGGCTGCTGCGTCCAGCTTCATATTTAACGGATGTTACCAATCTTCTCATCTAACCGTCAGTCAGAAAGTGAACAGGCGTATTTCCCAAAACGTTAAAGTATTCCTTTAACTTTTTCTGAAACTAGTTTTGAAGAAGAATTAACTACGCAATGTGGAGTTCGTCTGCACTAAAAAGCTGGAGCTAGAATGCTGCATTTTTAACGCCGCCTTTGAACATAAGAGAGAAAATGAGGGGATGGAAAAAGCAGCAAATAACACCTGATAATTATGCAGCAAATGAGGGGCACAGATTTAAGGCCAGATTTAATGTTGACGAGAGGTGCTGTGGATCGTCTAGTTTGAGGAGCCGACGGTGCCGTCGCAGAATAAAGTACATGAAAAATGCTTTGGTAAACCGACTTGGCAGAAGAGGTAGAGCAGCTGCGTTGGAAAGCTAGAGTGTGAAGTTGGACGCAGAGGGTTTAAAGCAAAGTCAACTTAACACTGCTGAGTGAATTAAGTGTGTGTGGGCAGAACTCAAAGCAGGCTGTGAAGGCAGCTGTCTGAGGCAGTGGTGGGAGCTGGAGAACGGCTGTGGTTAGAGGGGAAAGTCCCTTTAACCCCAACACCATTAAGCTACCCCACACACCACCTCCTTCAGCGTTGCCTCCACAGAACCCCTTAGGTTAATATATAATTCATTTGAACTGGGCTTCTGCACTGGTGCCCGACCTGCAATTTAGAACAAAGGATTTTTACATCCTTTGCTAAACGACACATTTCACATCCACACCTGCCCTAAAAATGTCTATTATGCATCTCCTGCGGCGGGAGCAAAGTGTACCGTCAGCATTACATTTTTACTTTCTGCCTCTCCCTCTTTATATCTTTACATTTCCCATATGTGCGTCGTGACTGGATTGTGTGAGGACCGCATAAAAATTTTAACACAGTGGAAGCCAGAATCCTCCGAGACGTGACCTCAAGTCAGAATACAAAACAAGAAAAAGCTGTCATGACAGCCTCTAGAGCTGCAAGCTATTGCATCCCGACACGATCAGATAACAGAAATCGCACCGACGTGATAAAATGTTGGCATCCTTTAATTCTAGGATTTTTACTAGGATGTCCAACAGACCTTTGAAATTAAGATATTTTACCAAAATAATATTCACAATATGAGAAAATTTAGGAAACAGTAACACCTGCAAACTGATTCCAAACCACAAAATGTTCACCATAGGCTGATACGCTTTATGATGACAGGTTTAATTAACCATCCAACCCACCCCAGAGTGACAAACATCTGAGAACAATCAACAACTCAAGTAGTATACACTGAAAACTTAATCACAAATAAATGTATTTATTCAACTGGCGGTTACCTAAAAGTATCCAATCAGATGTGATTTACCGAGCTAACTAACCCCATCCATCATATACTCGACTGTTAGCTAGTTGGTAGCTGGCGGAGCAATACCGTCGCAGGAAGTGAATGTTTGGATTTCAGCTGGCAAACATTTTGTGAAGAATGTGATTGAGGTCTACTTTATTTAATTAAACATTATCCTCCTGATCTACAAGGCAGGTGAGGGAGAGGTGGGCAGAGCTCCATTTCACCCTGTATTCGCTAAGCTGCGCCCACATTTGAGCAATACAATAACATCTGAAGGATTGGATTGAAATCCCCCCTCGTAACTAAACCCCGCCCACATACATTACTGAACATACAGACAACTCCAACTTCCGTTTCTCTGTGACTTTGACGACACCATCATTATGTGACCTGACTGAGAGCAAATAACTAAAGTTTGCTAGCATTTGCTAACATTAGTCACCATAAGCTACTGGTCATACCAGACCAAGTAAGGCCTTAAGAGCAAAACCCCTGAGTGTATGGAAACTAGCAAAGTTGTGTTTCATTGCTTATGAATTCTGCTTTTAAATTTATAAGAGGAAGAATGTGATATTTCTTCTTTCAAAAGTTACTTGGTCTCGCTTTAAACAGTTTCCAAAGTATCTGACAGACTGAGATTGTCCCCCCTAGAGCCAAATGTGAGGCTCAAAATACATTATACAAACGGCAATTTCATATAAAATAAGAACAATTGTCATTATGAGTAACAACTGCAACATTCCGCTTTAATACAGTGCACTACAATTACACGCACTATACACTATAATTACAGTACACAATCAGCTTGTCCTATAAAAAGAGGAAACCATGAAGCTAGATATTGAGGTAAGCAATGTTCTAGCTGCAGCTCAAAAAGAACTGTAGCCTTCGGCAACAAACGCGAGAGGTTTCCGTGCAGAGGCAATTCTAGCATAAGGTAGTCACAGCAAACCCAGTAAAGCAACACCCACTGCACAAAGCGGCACGTCAACCATCCAAGCAAGAACTGATTTGACTGTTGATGGCTGAGCAGTGTCCAAAGCTTAAAGCTGCTCCCAATTTAAGTGCACAGATAGGTTTATTTAAGTTACATGCGCTGTGGTGGTTGTGGGCGCAGACCGATGGCTCAGTGGGTAACACTATCACTTCACAGTAAAAAGGTTCATGGAGGGGCATCCTAGTGGTTAAGACACATCGCTCCCTGACTTGATTCCAACATTTGTTGCATGTCGTACCCCTCTCTTTCTCCCCATGTTTATTGTGAGGCTCTACACTATCAAATAAAGGCAAAAAGCCCGGGAACGTGATCAAGAGGAACAGAGAATCATTTCTGTGTTTTATTTTGTCATGATCGCATAATTATTGCATGAACTTGCCACAACGCAAACTGTAACATACATGTAACAGGAATGTCTTTTGTCTACCGATTTGAGAGGATTACCATAGAAATCTATGCATTTTAACCTACTGCTCTGAAATGATAAATTATTATTTTGCAATTTAAAAATGTTCTGATCACAAGGAAACATGTGATTAATTGCAACCATGGCCTCGCCAGCCTTTCGTAGCATGTACAGGTTGGAATATACTTGTTAGACCTGTGATAAACAGACAACCTGTCCACTTTTTTCCTGGCTTTTGCCCAACACATGCTGGAGCGGGCTCCAACCCCCACGTGACACTGAATTAGAAAACGGTTGGAATTGCCTTGAATTATATTAACACTTTATACAGTACAGCAAAGGTTACTTACCTCTCTTGGTCAGCACTACGAAACCGGGGCAAAATCATTTGTCTGAAGCTGCTGGTTCGGTCCAATTTGGGCTGGCTTTTGGCCCTCTTGATTGAACCCTTCAACCTTCGATTGAGAAAACTCTAAAGATTCATCAAGGGAAAAGAGAAACAAATACAGTTCACAAGAGCAGAGTCAAAACACTTCCCCCAACCGTTGGAAAAAAATGCTATAAAAAAGATCCGTCATTTACTTGCAGGCTTAGCCGGAAACATTATGTATGAAAAAGCATCCATGAAAGTGTAAACTCTCCTTCAAGCGTCGCATCGGCTTTGCTTCCCTAGTTGGAATTTATAATATCGGACTGGGCTCAAAAAAGCCAATGCGTATGTGTTTTGTATGCAAGCAGAAAGCTTACATATGCCATACACTTGCATTCAGTAGAGCGTGACAGACCTTACTGTACTCACCGGCTGTCTGAAGGGCTGTGGGGTAGCATTAGGAGGGGTCTCCATGCTTGACTGTCTTACAGAGGCAAAACTTGCCCTGCGAGATTGGTCTATTAGAAAAAAGTGCAGCAAAAAAAAAAAAAATTTTAAATAAAAAAAAGACATCAATAAATATGAACATGGACATTACAGACATTAAATCATTATATCTAGTCAACAAATACAGGCGTAAATGTATTATTATAATAAATATAAAATGTTTTTGACCTTTGTTTTTTTTTCCTGCATCTGAATCCAGATACAGCATCAAAACACAAAGTGAAAGACCATTCTGATTTTATACCAAAATGCGGGGAATATTAGGATTTTGACGATAAACTGTACAAACTGTCGGTGAGTCACACTAATTGGCTGCTGAGCTATGGCCATTTAAAAAAAAGGCATCATGTTGCTGTAGGGCTGTTGCTGAGAAAATTTCTATCAAATCTGGAAGATTGCTCAGAGTTTCTGTGCGTGTGCTCATAACAATAACACAGAAATTTGATGAAAAATGAAAATGACACAAAATGTCCTTTGAAATAGGTCACAAAAAGGAATAAAACACATTAGTACAATATTGCATGATTACTTCATAAAGGGTACATCAGTTAAACGGATCGTGTAATTATGTTGAATCATATGACAACTTGAACTGTTATATTATTTTTCTTGTAAGTTATACAAGTAATATTTCTTGCTGTTTTTGTTACATAACCACTAAAAAGTACAATATGTTGCACCCTTTATGAGGCAATAACCCCACAGGTAATTTTAAATCAGTCAAGAGGGACATTTTATTACATTATCTTATTCATAGCTTGTGCAAATAAATACCTCGCAGCTGCTTTGGTCACATATAGAAAGAGAAACAGCATTAGAAGAAACATAAACACATAATAATCACAAATAAGCTAAAAGCACATCAAGAATGCAGAATAGTAGGTGTAAGTGAAGATCGGCAACAAGGACAGACAGCTACAGCCTCCAAAAAAAAAAAAAAAACCACAAAAGGACAACACTGTGACAGTGTGAAAGATGCCATTCATTGCACTCCCATTGGAAAACGTTGTGTATCCAAGGCCAGTGGAATATGACGCAAAACCTGGTGTGAAAACTATATTGGACTCCTATGTAGCCAAAAGAAGTAACATGCTGCAATGAGTCATCTTGAACCGTGTGCTCCTTGTCTGACTTTGGGCTTGTGCAAACTCTGGAACATGGCGGTGGATCTATAAAAGTATAGACATATCTGTAGGGAATCAGATCTGATGACTGTGTGTTGGCTAAGAAAGATGAGGCCAATGCACAAGAGCAGAATACTCCACACATTACTCCGAAATCCTTATCCCTCCATACAGACAGCAACAGAAATGCAAGAGAGGTTTTATAAAACAGCAGAATAAACACAAATACGCCAAATCTACGAGCTTTATACGCACATTTCCTCCCTCTTGAAAAATTGTCCCATCTCCTAGCCTGGTTCGAGACCTGTGAATCGCTGCCCGTATGTCCAGTTTCTTCAGCAATTATAACAATCGACCGATCAGTGTTTTGCAGGCGGGATAAAGAAGCACATGGGAGAGGTTACCTTTCCAACATGTGGTTAAACGGTCGCCGTTTGGTTAGCTTTAGGCACCGAAAGTACTTGGTTAACTTTGCGAAAAGATCATGGTTTGGGTTAAAATATTCTTGTTCCTGTTCGACACTGCTGTTCGTGCCCTGGGTGAAAGTCCGGTGTTTGACCCTCTAATCCATCCAGACCTCCTTGCCGCATGGACTGTGTCGCTCTTTAAAGTACATCACCTGACTTCCTGAAGGCTTTCTGGCAGAAAGCCTTTCGAGGCAAACTTCTCCCATGTCCGATAAGGATTGGGGACGCCATCTTACTACATCGCTAGTTAGCCAACTAGCTACATTCATGAAAAATAGTGACAAGGGTGGATGAGATTGGCGCTGCTTTACAAGTTGTTGTAAGTCGAGTTACAGAAATAACTCTTAAATTGACCGCTACCGCAGCATCTGTGACAAGTGAAACTGAAATTGGTTGGACAGATACGTCACTCGCGACCAACAGATTAGGACAAAAGATAACAATAACGTCCCGCTTAACATGAAATCAGATAACATGATGTCAGGAATAAAATTTAAAAAAAGTCATAATGGCAATCAGTCTGATCATCAGGCTACCAATTTCCAGCTAAACAGTTCAGTGTTTGTAATAATGACAGCAACACAAGGAGGAATGAAGCATGTCTAAAAGTTAAATGTAGTCCTTACTTGAAGCCAAAGATGATTTTTTTTTTTTTTTTTTTTTTTTTAAACCATGGTTGTAAAATAAAGCCACATTCTATTTTATATTAAATGTGTGGCATACAAATGTCACATCCACAGGTTGGTCTCTTAAAGAGAAGAAACGTGATTATGTTCCATGTTGATATTTGTTCTGCTCTTCTATTTTTGTCTGTAATTAGTCTGAAGCAATTGTTTTTTGTTTTTTTTAGAAATTACCCACTACCCAAAGGAGCTGTTTTTTCACTTTGCAACAGAGAGTCAAGACACTGTCATCCTATGATTTCCTCGCTCCCAAAGCCTGCAAATAGGCTATTCTCCCGGTTCTATTCTGAATCCCAGCTAATTGTTTGGTATCCATGGAAACAACTCCGAGGGCTTCTGCTTGAACTGTTGAAGATATTGGCACACAACTGCACAATAAAGATGATGAAAAACACCAAGTAACATGCTGCACAACACTGTGTTTCTGGTAACACACATGCGAGTGAACTGATCGGACCTATGGGTCGCCCACGGGGGGAATCTTCCTCGACTGAAGGAAACATTTCAGTTTCTTGTGTGTCTCATGTGGGGCTGAATCCTGACACTTCTCAGAGGCACAGCTACTTCGAATTGACTGAATGACCCCGCAGAGGAATATTTAGCATATTTCCAAATTTTTAACATCACTGCCACTAAAACAGTCACCTGCATCATGCGGCGCTCTAAGTAAACGTGAAATATTAGGATGGATGTATTCACATGGGCTATTCTGAATGTAAATTGCTGTCAGGATGGAGTGTGTGGGTGGCAACAGCCTCTAGCTAACTGTGATACAGAGGGAGAGGAAGACAGAAAGAGGAAGACTGTGAGTGGGTGTTAGAGAAACATACTCAACCTTTAGCATATATCTCTCTATTAATACATATTTGGAAACTTTTTTTTTAATAAATGGAATTAAATCGTGAACCTTTTTCACAGGATTGACTTCTTTTTTTGTTATACAAAAAAAAAAAAATAGATGCAGTATAAGTATACAAGGTCCCATCTCTCGAACTAAGTGTTCACGACATAAGCAGCCCTACCTAAACACAAATTATGAAATAATTGTACACAATCATCAAACAATCATTACCAAAAACTACAATTAGGGATGCACCGTGTCAGCACCAATACTGACCTCATTAGGTGGATTTGATATCGGCTATGAAAAGACCGATCAGCATTAAATACATTTACTTCTTCAATTTCATTAAACAATTCAGTGTTTATGCCATCAGCTATTCATTTAGTCCCAGCGGGCCACCAACTCAGTTTTTAGCACCACAGCCATCCCTGGCCTCGTGTTACCTTACATAACAAGACGACACTTCAAAAACACTGCTCCATAGTGCTATTGGTGGTCAACAAGAGTCCACAGCCATGCTAGTGGCTCAGTTAGACACAACAGTAGTTTTAGCTAAATGCCAACGTAAGCATGCCGACAATGACAATCTGCATGTCCCAAATCCGTACTACTTCTAAGCAGGTCTTAGCAGGTGGAAAAGTGACTAAACGAAGTATACCTGACAGAATGCAGAATAAATACAGTCGATTTTTGAGTGCGGATTTTAAACGTGAAAAAGAGAGCACTGAAATCAGAGTCGAGGTGTCTGAATTGGTATCTGAAGAGAAAAGTTGGATCTGTGCATCCCTGTTTGTTGGCTAGCAGATACACTTTATCAAAAAGAAAGGCTCAAAATTCAATGTGAACAAGTTTTCACACATATTACAAAACTGTTAACAGCCCCACACGGTTGCATTTGTTCGGAAAGTTATTTTAAAGTTTGACTGTGTCCTCCAGATGACACCATCACTTGAGAGCTTTGACTGCTGGGACAGTATATAGATGTCACGGTGGTAAGGTGGTTTATATAGTATGGTAACTTTTCAAACTGCAGCTGAATATAAAACATAAAAAAGCAGAAAATCATTATGCTTGTATTATGTAATGTATTTAAACACCATAAATCAAGTCACTAATGTTTTGGTATGGACATAAAAGTATCAACGTATTTAACAGCGCAGTTTTAAATGAATAATTATGCCAACATGGATGCTTTTACTGATCATTTGCATTTTCACCCGTGATGAGAATCTGCATTGTTTATGCTACTAAATGAGGCGGCGTGCTCTGCGACAGGCGTCATATTCAGTTTGTTTTAGGTCACATGTGCAAGGCCTCTTCAGTGTTACGAGGGCCATAGGATTTCTGTCTTACGATTCACTGCATTGAAGCTGTGCTCGACTTTACTGCGACTGTCCACAATGGGGACGGTGCAGTCCAGTTTGTCTTGGAGTGACAGCGTTTCCAGTAACAGATCACACACACGCAAGATCTCGTTATGCCTGGTCTGGAGCATCTGACAACAAGGATCCTCTGGTGACTCACAGACAGGCCTGCTGGGGCAGATGTCGCCTTCATGTCATATGGAAGTCTCCGTAATTGCCACATTCGACTAGTAAATACTGTTCATGTCAACGAGAAAATGGTAATTATGGCTGGGAATTGGGTATTTTTCCGACAGCTCCAATATGTCCACGCAAGTCGATATGTCAAGGTGTACAAACTAAATCCTAATTTACTGCTGTTGTGATCATTAAATGATTTACCTTCCTGCAAAATCTGGCCATCATAAAACTGTGGTTGAACGTTGGGGGAAATGTTACCAAATTAATGCAAGTTTATTACATTTGGACAAAATAATTGACATCTTTATATCACAGCACAGTTTCTGCAACCAGTAACACGATGCTGAGGCAAAGGCTCATCATTCCTTTACTTTAGAGATTTGATATTGTACAGATATAGCTATATGCAACTCACCAAGAAGCAGCTTATGATCCTCACCGTATACCTTTATATGTTTGGGATTTTTTTGGCACATTTATTGATATTTTATATTTGCACAGTGCTACTTCCTACTGCAACAATTTCCCTCTGGATAAATAAAGTTCTACATTATCTTATCTGTTCTGCCAGTTCATAGTTTCTACTATATGTACGTCTTCAAAAGGGGTCAAACTTAGTGCTGTTTGTATTTAATCGTTTCATTTCTATTGTCTATACAATTCTGAGTTAATAAATAAATTTAAAAAATGTGTTTTTTCCATGTGATTGATTACAGCTTAAAAACAAAACAAAAAAAAACAATTTACTGCAGGTCACAAGTAATCACCTGTATTATGATTCCATCAAAAAGTTTGTTATGTGTGCATGCTAACAAATAAATATTGCCCAATACACTGTTATCAGTCTTTTAAATTCTCCGATATGCATTTCTGCTTCAGAAATCATCACTACTGTATACAACATTTTTATACTTTTATTATTCCACAGTCAGCTTCAAATCTTCTGCGGACAGCACTGGTGTGACATTACCACCTCTTCAAAATATAATAAACTACATTAAGACATTTTTTCCCCAGTTACCCCTAGTGGTACCTAGCCATAAAGACTTTTGATTTTATGACCCCAGGCTTTAAGATATCCACTCACATTTCTTCTGCCTGTCAATACAACAGAGGTGAAAATAATTTTTTTCATGGTGCTTAAACAGCAACTTAAAACTAAATCCACTTTTCTTGATTAAGTTATTAAATTATATGTACGTTACTTTATTATAGCATCAATTGATTCTGGTGTCTTCCGGGGAACAATCTAGTAATTGTGTCCTGCATGCGGGATTTGAATACATTTTGTTATATCATAAATGGGACGTATTCAAGCTAAAAATCGCTCTTTAAAATCGTCAAAAACTTGAATAGATAGCCCAAGGGCCAAGTGGGAACATTTTTTAATTTGGGTGAACTGACTCTTTAAGCCAACACTTAACTCTAGAAGCGCTTGTTTAAGAAAATAAATGCAAACTGCCAAAGTACACTGGGTCAAAGGTGGTTTATCTGTCATCATAAATTTATCGCTGCTTCACAGCTGTTAAAAAAAACCACAGACAGTGCAAATGTGAGCAGAAACTTCAGCAATTCATTAACAGCGCCCTGTCCAAACAATCAGCCTGCATGACTGACAGAAGCAAAACCTCGCTCTATCAACCTCGTGGTTCTTTGACAAGCCCGGCAGCATCGCCCCAGGAGGTTTGACACGGTTTAAGTGTGAGCAGTGATTTACAAAATGCAGAATGACATTGCAGATGCCGAGCACATTTAGAGAAGCAGCAGGTTGATCGAATAAACTCTTGTCGCGAGATGCTTGGTGCTTTTAAATGCAAGGTGAATAAACACCAGGACTATTGTTTAATACTGTTAAGCTCACTTTTGAGTGAAGATGCAAACTCCAAAGCTCCCTTATGAGCCCAACATATACACCCGAAAGATAATGGCACTAAAAATTGCTTTAATTACAACATGTTTAAATAAAAATAAAAAAACAAACAAAAAAAACAAACAGCTGTTGGGTTTATGCTAAAAAAAAAAAGAAAAAAGTTGCGCAAAAAGTGACACTTCTGGCTGTGTTCAGAGCCACTCTGAAGTAAATGTAAAATGCACAGAAGAGGTAGAGTTGCAGGATTTGAAAGCAGAGGTGGGTGGAGGGGCTGAGGAAGCAGGGGCAGTGTGGGCGCGAGGGAGCCACGGGAAAGAACCTGAGATCGGCTTGAAAACCGGCAGATATATTTGGAGGAACAGAAAGAAAGCCACTTCCAACGTTCTGCAATGTAACCACGATTTCTCAAATGCCAAGAGACGGGGTTTTTAAAAATGTGAATACCCTTCAAGTGGAGGAGATGCATAAAAACCTAAATAAACAATGTGAAGTTGCTCTCCATCATGTGCGATTTCCAGCATTCCCGTCTCTCTCTCCCGCCTGTCCCTCTGCCTGTGTGTGTGCTAGCCAAGAGGAGTGTGGCCTAGTTACCATAGGAACGTGTTCGTAGCTTGTGCACTGCTCTCCATCAAACTACCTTCATTTTTACTAATGTATTTAGAAGCCTTATTGTGTGCTGTGCTTGTAAATGAGCAGACCCAAATTTAAACAGCAAAAACACTGAAAATTTTGAATATGAAATCAGAGATCAAGCAGCAATTTGAAGCTCTTAACACCGACTGTACTGAGCTACTCCTGTATTATCTCAGCAGGCGTAACACAGGTGAAAATAAGGTGATTCTCAACTAAGAATTCCCCTACAATATGAACTGCCTCTTGTTAGTTTTCTCCTAAGACTTCAAAACATTCCTGTGTAGGTCTTAATGTTTGAAATGAAACAACCGCTTTACATGCAGCATTAACTAACAGAAAATTATTTCTCTGCCTGTCCCTGGAGGGAGCAGAAATGGCTGCTTTCATCTGGGGAGGTAAAGAGAGCATACAGAGGAGGAAGACCGAGTGTATCAAAGCCAGAGTAAAAAGGCAAATGGCGCTATCAAACCTAGAGGATGTCAAAATAAAACTCTGGGAGTGTGACAAAGCAGGGCTCATAGGGTGAGTGATGCTCTGGTGGAGGATTGAGTGGTAAAAAATCCTCAATATATTGAGGCACTTTTACAAAGCTGCATAGTACTGAAAAGGACTGGAAAGCCATGGCAGAGGAAAAAGAGCAGAATAGCACAGCTGAGGCTGGAGTGTATGTTAAACCTTCCATTAACCATTGGCGAAAGTGGTGTCAGTGGATTTCAGAGAAAACAGCAGATTGAAGGGGAACATATAAAAACATATAACAGAGAAAAATCTTATTGGACCACGACAGACTGGAGAAGAGGCTGTAAAAGTTAGGCACAGTTGACAGTAGTGAAAAGTATACTTCCACCAGTGTGGGGCTAAGCTGACTCACTTGGGGTTAAAACTCCAGGTCCGCCACAGCAAACCTCCGCTTGACCACCCAACCCAAACTGACTCTGATGCGGCAGCCACGTCTTTGAAGATGTGTCCATGCAGCTATATGGCACAGACACAAGTAAAGTTGTGTATAGATGGACCAATAGTCACTTACAACAATGACAAAGATTTGTTGTTGTTTGTACAACACAAGAAAAATAAGCATTAATGTGCATGTAAACAAGAAATAAAAGGAAAGTAACATTAATATAGACAAATATGACCAAAGATGAAAAGAAAACTTACAATGTTGGCTCACAAATCAAACAAGGAGAAATGTAACCTCCAGCTACAATTTTGGTTTGGAATGGTGAATAAAGTCGCAACTTGGGAAAAAAAATAAAAAATTATCATGCAGCAGGTGAAATATTTTTTTTTCATTTAAATGGTTAGAAGAGTCTTTGGGGATTCTGAAATACCTTAAAAACTGTTTGAATGACCCTCTGGGTTTTCTCAAAGATCGTCAAGGATTTATCTTTCAGAAAAATGTATTTTTAGCTGTTTGACTCAAATGCAATGATAACACATGGGAGGCACAATCTGGGGCTACTGCAGAGCATGTGAACACAATCAGAAATGTGTCTATGTCTTGAAACAAATCTGATTTTTACCAAACAAAGTGGTGCAGATTTACATCTTAATTTCACTCCCCATAGAGAGAGAGAGAGAGAGAGAAACAGAAAAACTGCAGGCCACAGTAAATTATATACTTGTATTAAAAGCAACATTCAACACAACATAGCTGCCCTTTATAGCCTTGTAGGCTAAATGTCATGATGCTGCTTAACCACAAGCCGTTATTATGATTAATTGATAAGCATTCCTACCGACAAATCAGTGCTTTAATCCCCATGTTTTCTATTCCTTGTTCGCTGATTGAAATTTCAGGAAGAAAGGTGGGAAAAACAGTCATAAAACAGCCAATATATTATATTTCAACTGTCATCCAAACAAGGACATTTGGAAAACATTCAAGACATTTGATTATTCTCTCAAAACAGGGGACACGTCAGCTTCAATGGACACTGTCCCGGTCATGACATCCATTTACTTAAATAACTTGGTCTCAGCTGTATGAGATGCTAACTAGTTAGGCTGCCCACTTAAATGGAAACTCTGGGGTGGCTAACTCTAGTGTAGGAACAGATTAAGAGGGGGAGGATAGGAAGAGAGGTTTGTTAGGCAGTTCTGGAAGAGAAAACAGAGGTAGTACATTGTTAGACTGTTGTCAAGTGCGAACGGAGGCTCAGGATGGAAAAGAATTACCAGAAGGGTAAAAATATCTAGGTTTTTCTCTGTTGGGTTGCTGTATAAAATTATGATGGCAAAGACATTCATGGACGGAGGTAAAAAAAAAAGAAAAAAAAAAAGAAAGGAAACAACTTGAGAAGATTGCAGGACAGGAGCTCGCTGACAGGAGTCCCTACCTTTTTTTTTTTGTTTGTTTTAGAGAACATTCAAACAGATTGACAAAGCCCTTTCTGTCCTTGGCAGCGAGAGAAAGCCCCCCTCCATGCGTCGCATTTAAGATAGCTGAAGAGCAGCAGAATTATGACGGAAACTTAGTTTTGGAGTAGAATCAGCTCTTTGCCGGCTGTCAGGCTCCCAAGCTGACAACTGTGGCAGAGTGGCAAGGAGTCCAGATTTTCAACAGTTCATGAGGAACCAACAGAGATTAACAGGCGTCCGTGACTCTCGCCTTTCGATTTCCGCTAAACTACGAAAATAATCCCATGACGAGATGTATGACATAGCTCTTATAGGCATTTCATATAGAGGAGGATGAGGGAATCCTGTGAGGGGCAATGAGTCAGAGTGAGCCGGACTTATCTTGTTCTATCAAGTGTGCAGCCTCAGACATTTCATTAACTGAAGCTCTTCTCTCTCCACTGCATTATGTTTTTTTCCCCACTAAGATGGGGAACTGTATGCAAGAGCCCACAGTGCAATATAATAAAGACAGTGGCTTCCAGTCATACATGCGCTTCATTACAGAGTGTCCAAACATCAAGAACATCTGTTTTTTGCCAGATGAGATGGAGGAAAACTGTCACAGCAGAAAAATCCACACAAGCTTATCTTGATTTTTCGTCTACTCGTCCAAAATACACACAGAGACCCCAGTGCAAAGTCCAGCGAAAGCAGGACACTTTTTGGCAAGTGTTATTTTGAACATAACACAAAGGTACTCGCACTAATTCTGTTTTTGTAAATTCATCCAAGCCTTGTCAGGGTAAACTAAATTGAGAAAGCTAAAATAATTTCTACTTGCGGCATTAAAGAATGAGCTCTCAATTTAGCTCTAATTTGCATATCCTAGCTCTCAGAACCCCCCCCCCGTAGTCTGCGCAGGTGTTCAATGTGCCAGAGACAGCTAATTAGCAAACAGGTATCAGTGAAATTAGTGCAAAATGGTAAGACTTTACAAAAGCCGAATGCCAATCAACCAGGTCCTTACACCGACTTCACCTTTTGGGGGACTTTGCAGGGACCCGATTTAACATTCTCTTGATAATAAATTTTATGAATAAACAAAGTTCTCTCCAGTGTTTGGCACCAGGTGTCACGTTTTGTGCTATGATATAATAGGTAATGTGATATCCATATTATAATGTGTAAAAAAATGCATCTTGCACGTGGGATGAAATGAACTATTGTGACACCTGGCTAGCGGTTTTACACGAGTAACACTTCATGAAAGCAGTTTTGCGCCAATTAGCGGACATTTTGGAGAAAAAAATGCAGTTAAAATGCACGTTTTAAATGCAAATTTGTGGATTTATATGCTAGGAAACAGGATTCACACAAATTCATTGACTAAAACATACATTTAGTGACAAAATGCATTTTATGCATGTGATACTTAAGGCCTCATACCCTGCAAAGAACATGGTGCCTAATCAGAACTTCATACGTGGAAACCCTCCATAAATTGTCTTATCAAACATCCATCAGGCCAGTGCCAGAGGAGGGGGGGCAGCCTTCTGGTACAGCAAACAAATCCCAACAGTGGCTCATTTTGCTTTTGTGCCAAATTCCCTAAACAGCCAACAGATTTTTAGGATAATGTCTTTAAAATAAAGTGGTAAAGCTACTAAAATTTTACCATGAAAACACATAAAAGACATGTTTCATAGGTAACCAGGTATTTATATAAAAATCACTGAGCGAATCTTAAATTTTCTACACCTGCGCCGATGTCTCACTTTCACTGAACTCATAATCAGAGGTCATTCGGCCTGCAATGCATCACCTTAAAAAAAAGGTGTCACCTGAGCAACGCTGGTGGGTTTCACAGTAGTATTAACAGCTGGTACCGACCCCCTGCCTGGGTGTAAGGTGGACGACCAGCTTAAACACCTCGATTAGTGAGCCGCTGCGGGCACTTCACTGTGAGATGGAGTAGATCATTTTTGTGTATGTCACCTTACTTTCTGTCCACACGTGTGTACAACACTCACCCAAAAATCACAGGACTTCCTGGTGACGAAATCTTGACAGCTTAGTTACATCTGTGGTTGCAGACTAAATCCGGTGGGTTTCCAGGGCACTTGGGAAGGGGCTGAGGTTCCAGGTTTACTTGCTTTTTGGGACAAAGGTAGAATCAGTTTGTGCAGACCTGAGAGACGGTTTCCAAATGAAAGGCCAGTGTTGTCCTCTTTGAGAGTCTGTTGTATTTCAATCATTAGGGCCAATTTGTTGTGTTCAAACGTGGGCAGCTCCTCCTGTTCTCACCTATGCTGCAGTGTGTCCATACATGCCTTTTGCCAAGTGTGAAGCCCTTTTTGAGGGAAGCAATGAAGCTGGCTGTCACAGGGGTCCCGTCACCTTCAGCTCAGTCCATCACTGAAGCCAAAGCTTGCCTATCAGCAGTGGCTCTGTTGTGCAGCTCAGCAGCTCTCCTCTGCTTCTCCTCCCTCTCTTCCTTCTCTGCTCCCTGTCCTCCAACTCTATTGCAATCCAGGAACTGAGATGTGATCCCAATGCAGCTTCCTCGGTAATAAAGAGAATCTCTTCTGAGGACGGTTTTTGTCATCTTAATTGTTTGTTCTGGGCACGTGTGACTTCAAACAGCCCCTGCGTCGCTTTATTATCTGGGACTAATATGAACTCCTGTTGGCGCGTTTGGTCTAACGATCCACAGAGCCAATTAGTTCATCATCTGTCACTTATATTTACATTTAAAACACTCTACAGAGATTAACGACACAACACGGATTCTGTATGGTTACGAGCACTGCACGCTGCACATTAATCATGCCGATTGCTGATTTTAAAATGAGGATAATTATATCCAGGTGGGCTATGCCAACTCTGAGCAGCACACGAACCGACTGCACATTGCGCGCACTAAAAGCACAGAAGCATAAAAATGAACATCCCAGGGGTATTTACAGGCGAAATCCCGAAGATGTGCAGCAGCATCTGAGCATTATCTGATTCATGCACATTTTTTGACGTGCTCCTTTGCTTCTAGCTCGGGTGATTGAATCTTGGAAAGCGTCTGTAGTTCACACTGCGTGGCATAACGACGTCCCCATAATCCAGAGATTCGTAACGAGAGAGAAGTGGGGGGGGAATCCGGTGCCAAATTGACGCGGTGTCCTTTGAGCTCTTGCAGTCCGTCACACCTAATTTCGATCTAACGGCAGTGCGTGAAAAAAGGTGCTCGGTAAACGGAGAAGTCTCTCCCTTGAGGGCGGAGATAGTGCGCAAGATAGACAGAAACAGAAACCAACGCCTCCAAAGGCAGGCGAGTCCGCCCCGAGCTGTACCATCTCTGGAGTTTGTAACAGCCGAAAATAAAACGATGACGGCCGGGCCGCCCACTGCGCCGAATAATTACGGTGGGAATGAGGTTCACAAAGTTCATTTAACTTACTTCGTGTAGAAGTAATATGTAGAGTGGGCTTTACGTCTCTCGCAGACTCTTTTCTTAAAGAAGGGATTCTGCGCTTTTAATGAGGCTCAAGTTTGCACACCTGAAAAAAATTCCATCAACTTATTTTTAGCCGCCATTAGGCGGGAAAGTGAAGCTTTTTATACTTTGGGGACCTGTCAGAACATAGGCCTACTTTAAGTAATATGTCGTGTAAACAACGTTTTAATGAGACAGTGCTCTCAGCAGCTGCAATGTGTAGCCTATTGGAGACAAGTGGGGGAATGGATGGACAAAAACAGCTTATTCGCTGTCAGCTCACTGGCACTACAGATTTCTGGTAACAAGATCCCCAGAGGCCCCAAAAAGCCACAAGTCCACTGTGTAGAAATGTGGTAACTTAATTGTAACTTTGTTTGTTTTTAAATATAATACTACTAAAGCACAGCTGACATGATGAGGGACCCCGCTTTAGTGCCCAATCTTGAGGCCTTAAGAGCGTCAGAATCTAGTTTAAAGATCTTTATTTTTTAAGGATACTGTGCTTACATTATTAATTTGTAATATTTCTGCATAGGAATAATGTCCCAAACAGACTAATCCGGCCAGGGATAGATATGATTTACATGTACCACAGGGGCAAGTTAATTCAAATCAGCCACAGAAACATATTAAAGGACAGGTTGAAATGTTTCTCAAGTTTATTTTAGTACAATACTCACATGCACATAAACATTATTGAAAGATTTATTGGTCGTTGTAGTAATTTCTCCTGTTCACACTGGACGTAAAGATTGATCGAAGCTGCAGAGGCAGAAATATCCAGACTTTTAGTGGGCGTTCAGACTGAATTCAGCCCTGGCCCCACACAAGGGACTGCGTTGGTGGGGCGGGGTGCTGCTTCAGGTACGCCAAAACACTGCTTAGCGATTAATTTCACTATGAGACAAGATTTTCCATTTCTGGGAAGTTTTCACGGCAGCAACTATTTTCTATTTCGTCGCAGTGATCGCGAGGTAACCAGCAGAACTACAGCATAACCTTGCCGAAAGACGTCGCGTTGCTGCTAAAGTTGAGCCTGGTTAAATTTTTTGCCTGACGACCCTGCGATTTTTTGCTGGAGCCTCTTGCGTTAGTACCCCCGCTGCGCGGCCGCACTCGCTTCGTTCAAATGAAAGGGGGTGCTGGTTTTTCACACAGTAGCTTTAAGGTCCAAAAGTACTGGATTCCACGTTTCCCATATTGCAACTTTAGCATTTTTGCTTCCCTTGTCTGCTAAATGCCCATGTCTTTCAAACTCCATGTCAGTTTGCAACACAGGCTTCCTATTACAAATTATCAGTCCACATGCCCAAATTGAAATAACCCCGATCAGTATGACATCGCCAGGGTTAGTTTCTCATACTCTGGAAAGCTCCCACTGGAGCCACAAAATAAATTATGCAACCGTAGTGCTCCCCATGACAAGTAAACTGATCCTCATCATATATAAAAAGCAGTGGAGTGTCTCAGCCGAAGCTAATATGAGGATTCAGCAGTCTGAGTTCGCCAAATGAAGCATGTTATTCTCCAGATTTACAGTCTTTAGTATGAAACTCCCTCATTGTGTTTGGACAGTGTTTCCTTGCTGAGCCGCATTGGAGGTACACAAAAAGGCAATTTTGCACTAAAAAGACTAAGATAAACACTTGATGTGACTAACTCAGACTGCTGCACCCTCATATAGCTTTGGCTGAATTTTAGAATACATTTTGCGCATGATGAGGACTGTGGATTTTGTCCCTCATTTCTTACATTGGAGTCCTAGGAAGAAATTGCTTTACAGCAAGTATGGAGGAGGAATACTAATAAAAATCAATAACTCTTTCAATGCACATATGGGCACGTGTTTTGTTTTAAGACAGACTTGAAGAAATGTGAACCTATCCTTTAAAAGGAGCTCAATGATGCTTTTTTGTGGTTAAAGGAAACCCAATAGCCCATACAAAGGAGGAATCAAAGTCTGTGGGTGACTCATTTGTATTTTAATAGTCTGTAATCAGTTTTATTCTGGTCATTGAAAAAGTGCCAGACAGTCCCAACAAACATTGTTCATAGGTGCAGAAGTGTGGAGGCACCAGCAATTGTTCTGCTCCAAAGCATTTTTATTTGGATATCTGCTATATAAACACGTTACATAAATGTGTATTGCTAATTGTTAAATCCTGAATGTGTCATCAATCATTTCGTGGGCAGATATATAAAGACGGTGTTACATAAATCCCTCATAAAGAAGATTTTTTTAACCACTGTATCTATATCACAAACATGAGGGTGGTCGTAAATTGTGGACATAAAATGGTTAGAAAACTGATACGTGAGGAATGATAAACTTTTTCCTAAATGGTAATAATCCTCTGAATGAATCATTAAGGTTTGGATTAAAAATACACAGACAGACAGGATGAACTAAATTAAAATAGAAGACAGATTAACATTTGTTTGTTTTCACAGTTGCGTTTATAGACTGTGACATGGCTATACTTTACACTTGTAAAATGTCGGTTACACTAGAGTCACTGCACTCTATTTTATCTCCCTGGTATCAAAGTTTGTTCAGGTTTTACTATGATCATCGTCTTATTGGGATTTAAAGTGTAATCCAGCTCCACCGAACAACAGCAAAGAAAAGTGTAGGAAGCAAGAAAAGATTTGATAAAACTGGAGAGGGGAGAAGCCAACATCAGTGACGTTATTGAATGTCAAGGCTTGACTTGGGACACTGGACAGCACATGCAGTCTTCAAAAATACTCAAAAAATATAAACTGGAAATGACACATCCCCACTCTTTCACTCTCAGCCCTCACTCACTCATTCACATGCACACACACATCTCCATGGAAACTGATAAAAGAATAGCAGGTCTACAAAAAGAACAGATTGACAAAGCATATACAAAAACTTGGGATGATCAGCAAGAAACTGGAAAATTTATGGAATAAAGAAAAATCCAGGAGGATTTGAGGGATCTCAACAAAAAAGGTTGTCAGTCCTAGAATATAAAGAAAATGCTAAATTAGCCTTAGCTATAATGTCAAACAAAACTTCAAGAATATGATATTCATGTTAATATTTTGAATCTACTCCAAGAGTAGAGCCTTAAATGCTCTCAACCCAATTTAACTTTCTGTCAGTGTCCATTTGTTGCTTTTTTTAAATTACAGGCTGTGCATTTAACGTGTGTGTGTGTGTGTGGGTGTGTGTGTGGTTCAAACTGCAAAAACAGCTTGATGCGCCGATGAAAAATATGAGCAGAATACAAACCGAGCAGAAAGATTTGAGTAAATATGAAGGAATGAAAGTTGCACGGATGTTGCAGATTGCAGAACAGAGAGGGTGGGCAACAGAAGAGGGGAGAGGACAAGGGAAGGAGTACAGCACAGAGTACAGCACAGTACACCACCTACACTCGTCTCCATGGCAACTACCACACTAGAACGAGTGATAATGCAGTTCCCTCTCTTCCTATTCTGAAAACTGTTCAATTGGTACCATATGCACTGTGCAGTATGTGGGAGACAAAGCTTTCAGTATTCTGTTGTTGCAGATAATATGAGAAGTGTACTGCTTCTAAAACACTACTGGCTAAATATTTTGACTGCATACGTTACATCCGTCTATCCACCAGAGACACTGGCTTGGCCCGACACTGAATTCATCATCATCGCTTTAAGGGATAACTTGTTATTTTTTTGAATTAATGTGTTTTTTTTTCTGTCTTCTTCGCCAAAGCAAGTGGCACAGTGTGTGGGTAGCAGTTACCCTCAAAGAACAAGTATTGAGGTTGACGGAATTGAAAAGGCATGATACAATAAATGCCTTTCCCCCAGTCTACTTCCTGCTGTTGCTGGTGTAAATGTAGAATGACACCATAACAACTTAAAAACCTTTATACATGGCTTTGTGCAATATGTTCATTGAAATCTGTGTCCTCAAAAAGTGAAGATACCAGTGTGCTGAATAGAGATCGACTTGGGGCGTTACTGTGGACGAAGTGTGCGTACAATGTGCGCTAAATCATACATCTTAAGCACAAAAGGGTTAGTGAAATTATTTGAGACAATGTGGCTTTGCTACACCCACCGCTCCTTTTTTTAGCCATCCTTCCACGGGCCTTTCATCCTATTCTGGACTCATTTTGTTTTCTGCTTGTTTAACTGCCAAAGCAGCACAGTATGCTGCTGTTAGCAATAACCAATACTTGTTCATTCTGCTACCAAAACAAAATGAATCAATTTGTGGCGTTTGGTCACGTCAGTCTGAGGGCATTTTCTTTGTCTGGTCTTCTGTTGTTTGATGTTAATTAGTTAGGCAGGCCGTCGTGATTAATGCAAAGTACAATCAGTCTGTCACAGTCAACTCAGCATATGACAAATACAGAGCAAGTAAGATCGGTTGTCGGACAGCCCACCAGGAAAACTTCCAGATGGTCGATCCGCCTCTGCTCTTCACCAGCATTGTTTGTATCATGACAAGAGACCATCTGACTGCCTGGAAAGTGAGGCAGATTTGATCTTTATCCCTGGCGCCATTTGAGCAGCCTCACCACTGGACGTACTGCGCTTAATTTAAATGTGACGTTTTGGTCTTTATACTAAATTAATGTTAATTTCTGCGTGAATGCCTGTATTCCTTTTAGTAGGTCCGTCAGTGTCCTACTTAATAGCACTCATTGTTTACCTACACCTGTGCAAAGTGACAGCATTTTCATTTGCACACGTCTAAGATAAAGCAATTTGAAAGATGATTTTGGCCCTCAGTCATGGAAGACATAAATCTTACCAAGACCGCAAGTAACAATTATTTTCATTATTGATAATCCACAGATTTAGGGCTTCAACTAGTGATTATTTTCATTATCGATGAATCTGGCATTTTTGCATGAAAATTACAATTAATTATGACTATCTATTACTAACTACTACTATAATCGACTATCAAAAGATTTGCATATTATTTTTTTGTCAAGCTACTGTTTGATTAACCAACTAATTGTTTCAGCTCTACACCAATATATAAAAAACTGTCTATAAAATCATAAACTAGTGGAAACATGCCCATTTCAATTTCCTAAAACGCAACTGAACGTCTTCAAATTGCTTGTTTTTATAGACCAACAATCAAAAACAAGACAGACGATCAGTTTTCTGAAAGATAATAAGGAAAAGGAGCAAATCATAGTTTAGAAACTGAACCAATCTGTCGATCAATCAACTAATTTCACGTCTAAATCTGTCTCGGTCAGTTCATGGATGCTCTGGTTCAAATGAAGCTCGAGCTTTTATTGCATCCACAGCCTGGTTATTTATGACACAGAACAAAGACGTGGTCGACTGCTTAGCGAGATGCTCTGCTCAGCATCATCAGGACATTACAGGAACAGTTGGAGAAAACCTGCTTCAACGTGATCCTTTTGGCAGCAACGTCAAAACAGAATTGTGGGAGCTTTCGTGCAAAAGTAACATTTCTGGCTGAACCATCTGCTGAGGGGCTAAACTGACAGGAAGGCAGGCTCAGCAAGATTTGTACCTGAAACGCCAAAGGAATTCAAGGTCGGCTTCACCACTCAGCCATGACGCCACCATCCTCATTGATCATGCTCCCGGCTGAAGTGTGAAAGTCAAAACTGCCACACTGCAGCTGAAAAACAAACTCATATGTTTGCTAATAATAGCAATAATGTGAAAGGTACTCATTGTATTTCAGGAGGGTGAATTTTACCCTCGATTATTTTAGGCGCTGAAATCTGGGTGACTAAACATTTACATTATATTTGTTCCCCAGTGGGCTTTTATGTAACCGAGGCTGGTCGAGATGGTCAATAGCTACGGGACGCTGTGCAGGGGATTTTGGTTCAATATGTGATGGGGTCAAAGGTGGCCATGCTAGTCAAGCACTCAGTGGTGTTCAGGGTGACTCTGTTGCTCTGTTATTGTGACCCGAGAGAATAAATATAGAAAACCTCATATAAAAGGCCCTCGAGGGATCAACATAGCCGTTTTGTTCACTGTCATACTCGAGACTGGAGCTCAAACAATTTTCTGTTATTAACAATGAACAGAAATAACACCTTTTATAAAAGCTTCAGGGCCAGCGCAAACATATTCAAAATGCTTGTAAATCGGCTGTCTGGCTTATTCAGATACGGCAATGTGATTGATGTAACTGGCATTATTCAGAAGTCTTGTCTCACCCGTTGTCTACACAGTTAGTGGAAATCTGAATTAAAATCTAGTATCAGAGTAAACATTAAGAAAGAAGGAATAAACACATTAAAAGTGGAAGAAACAGAGGTTTGCTGCCAATAACATTTCATAAAAAGTGTTCCATATTTTAATGCTTGTTCTGTTAGAACTTAGCAATAGTAGGGAAACGCTTTGTCACAATTACTTGCCAGAAACAGGCAGTAAATGAAACTCCAGGGCCCAGTTTTACCCAAAACTATCTCATGTGATTTCAGTAATGTGAAATTAAGATTTTTAAAAACAAATTTGAAATTTAGTAATTTGTCTAAACCACTGTATGGGTAGATTCAGGATGGATTTGAAATTGTGCAGGGCATTACAGATTAATTTCATTTTAATATGATGAGGACGGGGTAAACAGGCTGTAAATCATGACTACAGATTAAAAACATTAAGTTAACATTAAATGGGCGAAACCCTCAAAATACAGACTGATGCTCATGTTTATGAAATGTGTCATAAACCAGAGTTCATTAAAAAAAGTTAATATAAAATTATTTCCATTTTCAAATATTTATTTTTGTTGAGAAATATGTACATTTGTAGAAACAAAAAATCTTGACAGTAAAAAAAAAAAAAGATGCTGATGTGCAGATTGAGGCCTACTTTTCTTCCAAAACCACCAGTAGCACAGACCTATGTCCTAAATTATTTTTGAAACTAATCTATGTTCCCACAGCACTCTGCTTGACAACCATTTTCTGGCGGGCTCCCTTCGCTGCTGAGGAGTCAAGTCCCGTCACCCCTCCCGAAGTGTTTGGAAATCCATGAGCGGCCACATATTTGCGGTACGCCTCTCGGATGATGCGGAAGGCTCGTGTGTTAGCGTAAGGTATATCAGTGACTGGGTCTCTGTACAGTGCAGCCTTGTGGGTGACAGGACAAACCTCCTGGACGGGCAGCTGAGGACTTGACTGGGCGCTGCGTGGAAAGGCCGTCTCGAAAGCCTCGTCGTCACTGAATGTTATGTAAGTACGGGAGCACAGGCCTCCGGCAGGCTGCTGGGAAGGTGTGGTGGGATTTTGTGGTGCAGTCTGAGGGACGTCCTGATCCAACCTTTGGAAAATGACAAACATTACTATTTTTAGACAAATATATTATCTGCTGTTGGTCTATGTAAGATTTGCCTTTTTGGCAGCAAGTGCTTACTCAAGGTTTCTTTTTATCTTAACTTTTGTTTTGGGCAAAATGTTGCCATACGAGATAACAAATAATCATGAGCATATAAAGTTTTGGCATATGATAGTATAAAAAGGATTAAATACTTTAAGCAGATTACTTTAAGCCAGCAAAAATGTAAACAATGGTTCAGAGAGGTCAGCATTTCATCTGCCAAATTGTTTCTGTCTAGCAGTAGATCATACTTACCCTTCAACATCCACATTTTCTTCTTTTAGTACCGAGTGAGAGACTAGTGGCATCAGGACTGAATGGAAACGGATGGTTGGTCCTTCAAAACGCCGCTTCTTGTGGACTTGCTTCTTCTTGTCCGCCTCCAGACGTTCATAGTTCTCTACACACAGATAGTAAAATGAATGGGGGCATCCGTATTTCAAGTCTGTTGTCATTAAGTGAAACAACTTGAGACAATATACTGGTAAATTCATATTCACTACTAATTTAGTAACAACATTCACCAGTAAAATTAATCACTATACAATATGTATTTACTATGATTTTGTGCATCTCTTTGCCAAACAGATGGGCTACATTGATTCACATATATTCTGAATAAAGCTAGTGACATCTGTTCCAGTCAACTACATTTGTATTCACACTGTAACCATCACCAAACACACCATTTGTGGCTCACATAGCCATGACACATTTTGATGGGCTATGGACTTAACACAATGACAAACTACCATCAGGCCTAATATCTGTTAATTACTGTAATTTTAAGGATCCTTAGGCTTATTAAATTGGTGTACAGTATAATTAATATTTATATTGTCATTTATGTTCTGTCTACGCAATGATATTTGTGTGACTTTTTTTAATACTTTAACTATTTATTTTAGAGGAACAATGTAAAAAACAAAAATCGCCCTGATGAAGTCAGACATGTGATTGCACTGGTCATCGCTGTAACACACTACTGTATACATTGAAGCGTAAGCATAAGTACTTGGCATAACATTCAACTGAAAACAGACAATTGTGGAACCAAAGCTCTCTTTACATTTGAGTAACTTGACCAAAATGTTCTTACCTAAAGATCGAATGTTGATCTCAGCAGTTATTTTGGCCTCAGCCAGCAGTTCTTCCTGGGTAAGGGGCCGGTCACGGTGAGCACCTCTCCGTCTCCGAGGGGCATCCTGACGCTCTTGCAAGCGCAGATTGGTCTTTCGGGTATGTTCACTGGTGGACTGTCGCACAGACTTCCGAGCTAAAGAATGATTAAGACATACAGCTCAATAAACCCTAAAGATGAACAATCCTGTTTAAAAATGACTCGTATGTTAAAAGACTTGCCGTCCATGTACATTGTCTGATGCAGTTGTGATGGAATCATCATGTGCTTATGATGTGATGGTTTACGTGTTAAACTATGTTAGTGAAGTGTTTCTGAATAATTCAGGGGGAGGTATCTGAAAAGAGTGAGTAGGCATTCGTGGGAGGTATGTACCAATCTTACTCTCGCCAAAATCTTGGAATTCTTGTGGAATCCTTCTTTTGAGCTCCACCTTAGTTTTCTCAGTCTTCTTCTGTTCCTCAGACGGTCTTTTGGGTTTCGGTTTTGCCACCTTTATAGGTTCCTTGGATTAAAAAAAAAAAAGAGAGACAAAAATCCTATTAACAGCAAATCTAGTTCATACATGTATGATGAACCAGCAAAACAAACTTTTCTAAAAGAAGGTTAGAAATGCCTGCTTGTGACCGTAATGTAACAAATTCTAATTCCACAGCAGCAGATAACAGTGGTTGCAAAGTTAAATCAATTATGCTTTCTTCTCCCTCACCTGTTGAGAGGATGGCATTTGGCTACAAATGGCCACAGTGGAGCTGCAGAGCAGCCAAAGTAAAAAGCAGCTTTATGTGTGCAGTTGTATGTTGAAAAAGTGCATATATGCTCAGGAAAATACTTCAAAGGATAATAAAGGGATGAAAACAAGCTGGCAGCCAAATGTCAGTAAATTTGGTTTGAGAGGAAAAATGAATAGTTTCCGTGTTCATGTTGTGAATCCATCACCAAAATACTTGTACACCACAAGAACACCACATCATTTTATGCTACATTGTCATTTAAAAAGGTCTCTCAGGTATAAATGTAGACTGATGAAGATAATTAAATGCAGAAACTCCTGAAATGATTGTCGCTACCTTATAAGCTTTAGTGACGACCCGACTTTTCCTCCTAGGTGCATCCTCCTCCTGGTCGCTGTCTGGTTCGTCACCTTCATCAATGTCAAAGTCACTGTCCACTTCATCCTCTGTGTCTGAATGTTCGCCATGATACTCGTCATCTCCTGATTCCTGAAAAGAAAACAAAAGGGCATCATTTAGCCAACAATTTATGAAATACAATGAAATAGATTACCTTTTAATGCGACAACCTCCAGAATACACCCTGGAGTCAGTTTGCTAAACCAAATTTTCTCTGAGGTTGAGGCATCACAGGATATGTTTGTGATTTTTTTATCTAGCTACTAACTCTTTGCAACCTCAGCTGAGACTAACATAAAAACTGCCAAACCTCCCTACACAAGTTGACCCTTGAAATAGCAGCCGTTTAAAGAAAATTAGCTAAACTGCAAATTGAGCATACAAATCAGCATCTTAAAATGTAACCCGTAAATTAAGTTGCTGCAATATCAAATAGTAGTGTGTAATGTTCTGACACACAATATAGCTTGAAACCTTTATAACTTTTCTCGTCTCTTGGGCCAGGATATTTTGGAGTCCTGGCCCAAGATGGTGGTTTTGATGACCAGAGCTGCAGCAGGCCTTAATTGAAGGCATATTTTGTAGACTCCTTTGGTGTGTCCGTTCATGTTGAACATGACCTTCTTATATATCATCTGTGGCATTAACTGCAGGCAAATTGGAATATCTTCTTACACTGTAGAGACTTTGAGATGTACATGAACATACACTCAGCTGCATCATGTTAATGGTTGCATCAGCAGCACTGTAATGTGTGCTGCTGTTGAACTGTATTTTGTTATATTGGGGTGATTCTAATATTTTTTGCGCCCTGTTTATATCAATGGGGGAAGACTAAATATGAGACACCTCAGTCTAAAATAAATTAACTACTGAACGTAATTTAAAATGACCTATTTGCTTATAAATAATGCATGAAACATATTGACCTGTGATTCCAATATGGATACAGTTTATAGCTAAATACTTTTTGTTGCGGGGTATTTATATGATTAGTGGCATAAACAGTTTTTATGCTAATTAAGTAAACAATCAATCAAAAAAAGTCCCTTAAAAACAGGAAAAATTCCTAGGGAATATGTTTCAGTTGTGAAAGAGACCTCTAGGTATTTCTTTTTTTTTGCCTCTGATAACTCATGGACTTTTGTTAATGGTTAACGTACATGTCATTTATATGAATGATTAGTACAAATTAAGATTATTAGGGACTCAAATATAGTCAGTTAAACCCTAATATGATTAGAAAAACTAAAATTTGAAACTAACTCCAGCTAGCTTGGAGCTAATGCTAAATAATAATGAAAATAAACGGTTTAATTAAATCAGACTAAGATTTCGACTAGCTATTCAAGAGACCAACTCAAGCTAGCTTGGAGCTAATGCTACCTTATTAGCTCACTGTGTCTATCAGTTTGGTTACTCACATCGTTGAAGCCGCCGTAAGTGGTCTTGTAGAATTCGTCCTCTTCTTCAGCATCCAGCAGTTTTGACATGCGATTACCCGCAGTCTTTCTGGGTTCGCGGCCAACTGCCAGTGTCATTTTTGTAATTTCTAAACAATGTTAACTAACGTTAAACGTCTAGTTGTAGCTAGTGTTGTGCTAGCTTAACCGTGATAAGCTGTTTTGGGGGACCTCTTTTACTTCGTCGTTACTCGTTGCGCTTACTCAATTATCTGTTCGTACCCATGTTTATTTAAGTTAATACGCTTTAAAATCTCGCTAATAGCGTTCCTTATTAGCTAACTGTAAGAACACAGCTAACCACTAAAACTAGCCGCTGCCTTCTTGTAGCTAACCAACACATCCGGAACAGTTGATCTACTTCCGGGCTACGATATAATGCTTTGCTCAAAATAAAACTGCTCTTAACTTAATATTTGTTATGTACTTGACATAGCTTTATTTAGCGTTATTTCATTCACGTCCATATCTTAACTTCTGAATCATTTGGCTGGTAAATTTAGCCACACAATGTTTGATACAGTTGTCATGGATACCGTTGGAGTTGGTGCCTGGCTCTCAGAGAGCTAATGTATTGCCATGGCAACAACATAAATTGGATGATCTTCCTTGTGGCAGTTGTGATGAACATGTAAATCTTGGCCATCGGCTTGTTTGAACAGAAATTAACTTAACTGAGACACAAAGTGACCATTATTTACCCTATGCTTTTAGCCTACTTAAAGACCTAAAAGTTTGTGGCAGCGCTAAACAGTTATTATTAATTTAGTATTAAAATAAATCATTTATTTAACCAGTTTATATACCAACTATATCACTTGCTGTTTTGTGGTCACAGCAATTGCAACCAGCTCCACTCACTGCTACAGATTTACCCAAAGATTACATTCAAATGTGTCTAAAAGGATTACATGTAGGTAGGCCAATACATAGCAGTTCACATATGGACTGATTAAGCCTACAGTTATTGTGGCTTTTCTGTAGGCCTAGTATGTATTTTAGGTGTGATGTGACTTTCTGAGGTGATGTGAAACCTTACCTTAAAAATGTGCACAGTGAAAACATTCACAAAGAAAACACAATGCTTACTGCATCTGATGTTTCTCCTGTTAATTTTGGAACAGGAACCACTGAATAAGCACACCATAAAATACAATAATTTTATTTTATGCTACTTTTAGAAAGCAAACCTATGAAGTGCTTTATTGGGGAAAAAACATACATTCCACACATCCATTAAAGAATGAGTACAGCAGTAAATGTGGCAATATTAGAATACAAGCAAAACATATACAATAAAATTAAGTAGAAATTACATGCTATATAATGTAGATGCAAGTGTGTTGCAGTGTACAGTGTAGTGTACATTAACCTTAATATAAGGTTAACATTCCTATTATATATTCTAGTTATCTCATGGCTACCATCTGAGGTCCATAATAATTATTTCAATAAATAAGTCTACTATTTAATCGATGAGCCTATAAACTAATGTCCTGTACATTCTCTGTACTCAACTCTCTGAGTTCTTAAATTGTTTCTATGTATAAACATCAACAAGGGCAATATAAGCAACAAGCAATTAACTGAATAATTTACATCTCTACATATTACATGCATTATGCTCATTCAATGTTGCTTACTTTGGTTGCTTTACATTCAGGCTATGTTATAGTGGAACTTCTGTCTCATAAAAGAAACAGACACAAACAATAAAGCTAATAAATTATGTCTATCACTTGGTTAGATGTTCCTAAAATATAATTTAAAATCCTCTTAATGTCCAGAGGGGCGTATACCAGCACAACAAGTACTGTATGTCCTTTCACTTTTAAGCTCTAGCAAACATGTTCGCATTTATATGCATTACTCAACAGGCAGCCTCTGTTGGATAAGTTAACATGCAAAATTCAATTACTTCTGTCTAGAGATTTAAATTAAAATAAAAGCTTTATATTTTGCTTAGTGTACCAAGTCATACCAAGTGAAAAATTATTTTTTTTGTCATATTAGTTTCATGGTGAACCTGCTTGTCTCCATATAGTTGCCTGTCCCTCCATTACTTGACATGGCGCTTCGTGGCACGTATGCTATTGTGGCTGTGTGCTTTATTTGCCCTTTACTCTTACTCCAGAAGAACATGAAGATGAAGCATACGCTGACAGAGCTGAAAAATGAGAGAAACCCAATGGTTGCTGCTATCAATAATGTCTTGACATCAAATGGGAGTTTCTGATTTCCATTCACACCTGGAGAGGCAGAGGGAAAGGCAAACCAACCTTTAAGACGAAAGGGGTTTTTAGAAGATGATGGAAAGGCTTGGACATGAAGGCTGACAGGCAGGCTGTTATTTCCTGCCGCATTAGATGCCACACAAAGATAAATGCCACTATCTTGAGGTTGAGCATAGCGAACCTCCAGCGAGCCATTAGACAGAGTCCGTATTCTACCAGTGGTTGATAAAGGTTTTAGCTGTGGGTTTAGCCAGGTGACAGATGGCAGAGGGTCACCTTCTGCATTGCAATAAAACACCACCGTGTGTCCCTGATCCACTCTCACTTCTTGAGGTTTGTGGTTCAAAATACGAGGCTGCCGACACGTGAGCAGGCCTGGGAGCTCAGCTTCAGTAAAGTCTAGAAAATTCCAGCCCTGCAACTGGACTGAGGTAGTGCAAGTCGGTGGATTTCCACCAAAGTCCAGATATAGTCGTCTTCGCACCACCCACAGCAAACGGCAGTCGCACGCTAGCGGGTTGTTATCAAGTCCCAGAGTTTTTAGGGTGTCCACCGAATGAAAAGCTCCAGCCTCGAGTGTGGTGAGAAGGTTTCTAGATACATTCAGCAATTTGAAATGTGCTAAACCCCTGAATGCTCCAATTTCGATGCGTAGCAATGATCCCCCCACCAGATGGAGCTCTTGGAGCCGGAGCAAGTCTCCAAGCAGGTTCCCACGAATGTAGGTGATAGGATTAAAAGAAAGGTCAAAGTAAACAAGATATACAAGATGATGCAAAGGGATGTATGGGACAGCACTGAGGTTACAGTGTCTGATGGTGAGGGATGTAAGATTTAGGCCGAAGAGACTGTTTCCTGACAGGGTCTCCAGCCAGGGGCAATGAGAAATGACAAGTTCCTTGAGACGCTCTAGATGACGGAAAGAGTAGTTTGGCAGTGTGGTGAGGCCCAGTCGGTGAAAATGAAGACTTCTCAGCCCACCAAGCTGTGTGAGTGCCTCTGTCGGCACAGCAGTGAGGTTGCAGCCATCAAGGTGCAGCTCTTGCAGACTGGTTAAGCCAGTAAAAGCTTGATGAGAGATAAAAACCAAGTCGTTATCCGCTGCTTTCATAAACTGCAGGGCAGCCAAGTCACGGAAAGTAAAATCTAGAAAAACAAGGATCTCATTGCTGCTTACGTCCAATAACTTCAGCTTTGGCAAACCAGCAAACGCTCCTACAGGAATAATCTTCAGGTGGTTGCGAGCAAGACGCAGAGTTGTCAGACTCTGCAAGCCGAGAAAGGCTTCCACATCAATTGTTACCATAATATTGTCACTCAAATCCAAGTCTAAAAGTCGTGTCAAAGTCTGGAACTGCTGATGCACCAGAGTCTTGATCTTATTATGTGTTAAGTTTAGTAATTTAGTGTCTTGCGGGAGACCGCCGGGCACTGTGGTGAATTGGCCGTCAGAGCAGTTCACCTCCAGCAGCACGGTGTTGCAGCGGCAGGGCTGTGGGCACGGCCGGCGTGTTTCAGATGTTAATTCCACCCCCACTGCCAACAGGTAGAGCGCTCCCCAGCACAGCCATTGGTGGACGGCAATCCCCTCAAACATCTGGTGGCCTGCCTGTTTGTGAGAGAGAGAGAGAGAGAGAGACAGCTGTGAAAAGAGTGAGAGAGTAAAAATGGACATGAACATGAAAAAATACAAGAAGGCTGACATTATTGAGGTGTGGTCTATTGCATTAATCTGTTCTTTAAAACAGGAAGGAACAGGAAGTAGATGTTCATAACCAGACAGCAAAAAATAAGACAGAAAGCAAGACAAGATGTGGCCAAATGTTGTCAGATGGCGATGTTGAGTCATCTTTGTCAAACTGTGAATGTCAATGATTTCAGTTTCTATTTATGTTGTTTACAGTGCTGCAATAATCCAAGATGATAAACTACAGAGGTAACAATTGTGTCATCTATCCATCATCCTTCTCTGGCTTTCTCTTCATTTTATACCTTTTATTTTATGGGTTGTAGCTGCACTTAATTCTGCTTGTTTTTATATTCTCTTATCTCTTGTTCTCTTATCTGTTCTTCTTCCTGTGGAGCATCTTGTAACTTCTATTTTTAAAGTTGTCTTGCTTGCTTTCGTTCTGTCTCCTCTGTCTTCCTTTAACAACCAGGCTGTGTTCACACTTAAACTGCTGTTCCTGTGGTTCAAAACTGCCTGAAATGACAGGGAATCAAATGATTGTTATCCACCTGACACATAAACACAGTAAACACCTCCATTCACTGACCACCATCAGAGGCAGTTGAAAGCTCCTCAAAGCTAGTAAGTGGGCCTTTGAGCTTGAGATTATTATGTTACACATTCTGTTGCCAAAGGTCAAGAATGGACTTTCATAGTGAGGTTGATATTGTCTGCAGTGATAACAAGTCCACACATCGTCAGCCAATTAAAAAAAACAACAGCTACTTACAGAGGCAGTGTGCGTGCTTAATGTCAAGCAATACCCAAAGTCTAGCTTAAGATAACAAGTTTCACATGCAACTTCAAAACCTTTTTGAGATAAGGCATTCGTGTTGTAGCTGGTTTGTGAAACTGTTTTTGAGACCGTGTAAGCAAGAGTTCATATGAGTGGGTTGGCTTTGATGTAAGCACTATAAACCTCTAAACTGTACTTTTAAACCACTATTAAGTCAATCTCTGACCGCTATAAGACCAAAATAAATTGCAGTTCAATCAGCAGAGCGTATCTCCTCCTATGCAACTTGTATGTGCACAAAAACAACCCTGTTAACTGACAAAAAGTAGCATCTTCACACAGATTGACTCGACTGAAAGGCCTGCCTGTGCGGATATTAGTCACATTTGTCCAGAAAGTACAGTGTCTCGTAGTCAAATAAACGCTGGCTGCTGTTGTAGACTGAAGCTGTTTCACCACCCATCCAAGAGGCCCCGGCCCTGTGGGTAGTTTTATTTCAACTTGACAGCTCTACCAGGAATAAATAAATAGCAAGAACAGGTTGTCGGCTCACTTTGTTTTTGTTTTATTAATGCTGTTTGAAAGCAGAAATAGGGAGAAAGTGTAAACCTGCATGACATGAGGCATCACATGGAGGACTTAGCCGCTCAGTTATCTGTGGGTCCTCAATTATTGTAAATATCATTTCTCTCTGGGCAAATTATAATGTCAGAGGAACACATATTCCTTGGCATTTATTACATTCAATATTTTATATTTTGTTTATTTAGATACTGTGGGCTGATTTATCAGGATAATAATGTGCAAAAATAGTTAAATATTACTCATATTTACTCATGTTGATTTGTTTTGAGACAAACATCTCAACTTTACAGGATTTGTTTTATTTATTTTGGTAAAGTGTTAAGACCCAGTGAGGCAGAGATCATATTGCTTTTCTCTTGGTCTATCTTGGCATAATTTCCCGTAACATGCAACATGTAAGATATATGAAACTATGAAACCAATACGAATATGCTCACATTTGGTCTATTTAATACTCATACTAAATACTAAAACTAAATACTTATTTAATTCCTAATTCACATTTCTTGTAAAATCTGTGCTTGTCCTTAAATATGGCCACATTTTTTAAACCATATTTTCTTTCTTCCGAACACCACACAGCAACAGCAATGTTTGGCTGCAGCAGAAAGCAGAACAAGGTCTGAATCTTACCATGAGGTACTTTCTTGATGTTCAGATCCAGAACAACTGCAGTGAATAAAACTGTAAAATACATTTTCACTCCCATTAAAAGTAAAACAGTAGCACAGTAGTTGTGCAAGGATTTAATTCAACCCTGGGACTATGAATATGTGACAAAAATGTATATGAGAATAGGGATGGTTGCCACTAGAGACTATCAAAAGCTCTTACTCTATTTGAACCATTGCTAAATCCACCACTAGGGGGAGGCAAAAGAAAAACATATTTGTGTACAGGTCCAATGGTTTTATAACACTGCTTGACGATTAACTGTAACTGAGAAAAATTAACCAGTTACAGTCAAATTGCTATCAGTAATCACACAATAGCTTATAATTCCAAAAATAATTCAGACGTTCATGTAAACAGACATCATTGCTTTTAACGTGGAAACAAGAATATGAGGAAGCAAACCAACTGTAAGCCAATAAAAATGACTAATGGATCAGCTCTTCATGAAATGTGTGATTTGGTGAAACGCACCGTTCAAATTGCCAAGAGAGGGCTGAGAAAAAGAAGAAGAAAAAAAAAACACCATCAAGTGTGATGCCACCCTCAGTTCACATGTTGTTGAAGAATCCATCACTATAGAGCATGTGAGACGAGGGACGGAGGGAGAAAGACTATACAGTAGGACTGATTTCTCAAACATTTGTGACATTTTTTGCATAACGAGCTGTGTTTCTAAATGTATAATTTAAAAGCGAGCATGCTCACGAAAGCAAAAAAAAAAAAGGTGATTTTAAAAGTGAATTTAGTGCATAACTTTTTTTCTTTGCAGGCTGATACATTTTTGATCCACTTTGACATATTGAATGCTTGTATTTCTAAGAGTTCCTGAATGATTTCACACTTAAATCACTGGATTTTTAAAACTTGTGGTCACCTAGAATATCCACCTGTAAGTCTAATATTGCAGCAAACAAACATACTAGAGGGAATCAGGGTGAAATGATCCCTTTCTGTAAGATTGTATTTTTAAAGGAGGTAATTTTAACACAGTTATGGGTATGGAGCTGGGGAATACTCTATAGTCTGACTGCTTGTGATGACAGCAGCTCCCCAGAGCAGTGAATGATGGAGGCTGACTCCTCCTGAACTCCTCTGGGAGCGCACATGCTAGAGAGTGAAAATAGTGTACAAAAGGTGAAATCGCAGTCATTTAATGTGGCCTGACAGCTTCAAGAGCTCAAACACAATGGATGGTATCATAAAAGAATTATAGTAATCTTGTGGGGGGGGGGGAGAAAATCAAGTATTGTAACTCACCGTCTCTTCAGTCTGAAGGGCTTGTCATTGTGATAGCTCCATTTTCACAATTTTGTAGTAAAAAAATAACACAAGAGTGCATTGGCAAGTGGGGGTTTTTTCTGAAATGGTCTCTGGATAAATTGTTGATACGTGCAAAGACAATTCAAAGAGCATCTCTTTTGGTGTGTCAGGTCTCCCTCAAAACTATCTGTGGTTCAAAAATACATCCAAATGAAACCTGCAATGTGAGAGAAACAGACGGACATATCATTACAAGAAAGCTTCATCCTCCCATTCTGAAATATTCAACCTGCGGAGGAAGCGCGTTGCTGCAGCTCGGTTCCCCTGTTGCTTCGCTGTCCTCATGGCAACAGCAACCTGGCTCTGGACGTGCGGGTGCTCAGTGCATGCTGGGGGATTATATGCACTCGCTCCTGGACTCCATCCAACACACTGCACTGGATGACAGGAGGTAGGCACAGGTCAGCCAAATGCAGAGTTTTGTGAGCAACACCAGATGGGAATGAATTGAAGCACTGACACTTAGAAATAAAGGAATATCTCTTCAGCTCTCTAGTCTGTCAGAGCCAATTGAAAGTTTGATTAAGACACATTAACTGTGTGATTTGTAACGTGCTGGAGGGTAGTGTTTGTCCAACCTGTGAGATCCTTGCACCTTATTATTTTTAGTATTAATATTATGCTGCAAAAACTCCATTATAAGTGCTCTTTTACTACAAAAATAAACTCTAACGTGTTATTTTCATAATTCTGTCAAGTCTTAAGTTACTGACTGATATATGAAACTTTCAACAGTGGCAATGGGAACAGGTGGAATTTGAAAAACTACATCTTAAAGGCGGCCATGAGACAAAATTACTACATAGATGGTTTTTATAGCAAGCGATAGTGAAAATTGTATAACCCTGAATTCTTGATGGTGTAGTGCACTCCAGTCACTCTAGCCTGTGGGTAATAAACAAACCATAGTTTCTCTTTAAATAAGATTCTTTAATCAAGGCCAACATGGCTACTCACCCATCTTCTCTCTTTTAATGTTCACTCTCAGCTCGTTCCCTGTAAAACAAATGTAGACAATAAAAATGTCCTGAAGTGAGGTGACTTAAATGTCACATCAACAATAATATTAATATATGCTGATATAACAACTAATAATAGAAATAACAGTAATACCTAACTCTGCAACAGCACAAATAACATTGTGGACTCTAACTAAAGATATATAAGGCAAGGCAAGTTTATTTGTATGGCACCTTTACAACAACAAGGAAACTCAAAATGCTGTACATGAGACATGAAAAGGGATTAAGAAAATACGTAAAATAGACATGAGACGATATAAATAGACACAGAAAAATGGGATTTTAAATAAGTAACATGAAACTGAAGCTAAAAATAAGCAAACATGGAATCAGTCAGATAAAACAGGAGAATAAAAGTTACAGCGCAACTTCAGTGCACTGCAAGATATGAATGTAAAGTCCCAAATTTTATTTAATTATACAGCTAAATTACACATCATAAATGAGTGAGGTGAACTAAGGATACAGTTACAGTAGTATTACTATGATTGGTTAAAAAGACTTATTGTGTTATTTGTAAGTACACAAGCTGAAATTGAGGACCAGGCAGAGAAATGGATACAAGGAGCTACTATGTGAGGAAGTAAATTAAGTCTGTGAATATGTTTCTGCAGGTCTGACATGGTTTAAATCGGTTTAAACCTCACCACAACAGGTTAAACCCTCGTTTTGGGGTCACAGAAGATGCCGGTTACCAGACAAAGTATCAAGGTCATTTTAACTACATTTGCAGGGTGGGATTTCACAGATTTCACTACAACTGAAGTCACTGACCCAACTTGTGATATTTCTACATATTCACTATCAATATTCACTATTCTCCCCTCTGTGATCTCTCATCTCACCCCACATCTCTCAGATACTTGAATAATTGACTGTGGGCCTCATAAATTTAATGGGTTTCAATTCATTCATTTGCATTTGGGATTTAGCTGTTCACTACACCCACACTGCTCTCCTTGTTAATTATATTTTTCAAATAACTTGTTGTTTAATTAGCAAACACTCACTCCAGATTCAATGAGAGTTAAAAAACAAAACAAAAAAATCAATCAGGGGTTTGAGAAGGATTGCCTGCCTCTCTGCTCAGCTGCAGCATTATGAGGTTTGTTGACACAAAAGGTGCGTGATCATCACAGAAGAAGAGCCGGTGCTGAGTCAGGACCTTACCATCTGGTACCTCGGGGAACCTGCGTTCATAAGCGAATGTCCTGCCCAACCAGGAGTAGAAAATCAGCGATGAGTGCCAATTACAGCCTCGGCCAAATCTGAGCTCCTAATTGCATAATATCCTCCTGTCTTTTTATCATCATATTGTTTCGTCATTGCTGCTCCCCGCTGTGATGACTGCTGAGATGTTTCTGGGTAATTGTCTCTTTTGAAGTATTTTTGGGACATGTCTATCAGATACAGTAGAAAGCTAACAGGAGAGGAGGGGAGGGAGAGATGGGGGACGATTTGCAACAAAGGTCCTCGACCAAATATTAACCGGTGACTTAGGAATTATATGGTCGGCATCTTAATGGAATAGCTCAGCATTATAGGAAATAAGCTTATTTGCTTTCTTGCTGAGAGTTACATCAGAAGATTGATGCCAAACCATGAAGCTGCAGCCAACGTCCAGATAGCTTAGCTTAGCATAAAGACAGGAAACGGGGGAAACAGCTAGCCTGGCTCTGTCCAAAGGTAACAGAATTAGCCTACCAGCACCTCTAAAGCTCACTAATGAACATGTTATTTCTCGTTTGTTTAATAAACCAAAGTATTTTTACATGCCAGACTATTCCTTAATGGGCTGCAGTAGCTGGTTGCCAGGGCAACCTCAAAGCGATGACAAGACACTGCTCTGGGCAAGAAATAGTCCAACACATACAGTAGGCAGATTTAGTTACCATTTGGACACAGCCAGGCTAGCTGTTTCCCCCTGTTTCCAGTCTTTATGCTAAGCTAAGCTAACTGGCTGCTGGCTGTAGCTTTATATTTACCATACAGACCTGAGAGTGGTATCGACCTTTTCATCTAACTCTCGTCAATAAAGCAAATAAGCACATTTCCCAAAATGTTGAACTGTTCCTTTAAACCCCTAGGTTACCAGGGTGCACAAAGATTCTGCCAGTTACGTACTGTAAATAATAATATAATATATAATAATTGCCTCATATTTGAGGAGGAGTGGTATTTTTTTGTTCAAAGTTGGACAAGAAATGAGGGGAGAGAGAGGGTGAATATCATACAACAAGATCACCAGAAGGAATCAAACCAGGGAGATTACAGTCACAGTAGTCGCTATGGTACAGTATGTCTCTGAACCACTAGTCCATAACGACTCCCCCTTTGTTGCTGCTCTGTCCTATTCACATTTTGTTCAAAGACAATACACCGACACACATGTTCTTTAGTGATGTTTCGTCTGTCTTCTTAGAAGGAAATTGTAGCTGCTGTCTAATTATTTAAATTATTCTTAATTAAATTATGTACATTTTTTATTTTACATATCCAATATATTATTTTTTATAATATCATATATATATTTTTATATTTAACATCAATGGTATACTCACTAACAGCAAGACCTTGCATGTAATAGGACTGCAGCAATTTGCATACAAAATATTAAATGTAAATAAATAGCCTGAATAAACAATAAATACATTTTTCTGATATTAATAAAATGCATTTTGTATTGTCTTTTTGTTTCTTTGTTTGTTTTGCAGTATGTGTTAACATATGCGCACACAGAAACAGCTGTAAATGTGAGGCACGGGGGAGGAGGTTCACACTAAAGTAAGTAAACTGAAGGAAAAAGCATCTTTTACACTTAAAACTTCGCACCTCAACCTCTCACACAAACTGGAACCTTTGAGCAAGAATTTACAAGAATCCACACAAAATAGCAACACGTGTTAGCCAAGAGAAAACTAGAGCTTAAACCACCCCCAATCTCCTATCCAAAAACACAACTGTTAGTTAGTTGTTAATAGATTTATAAATCCACTATGTCTGAATGTGATGAGCCTTGATGGTGTGAAGTTTCTTTTCCTCACGAAGTTCAAACTAACTAAAACTCTCATCAGAAACGCAGTCAGACACTGTTATAAATGAGCATAATTATCAGGAAATGTGGTTTCTTGTTTGCTCCAAATAACAAACTTAGCCTGTGCACAACATAATTCAGTGTTGAAGTGAATAATACTGAACTAGAAAATTGTGATAGATGATTAAAGCTGTCATTTCTATCAATTTATCATGGTTTTATTATCACAAATCATGTATGGATTTGCCAAAGAATTTCTCAGTTTATAACTAAACATTTTTTTCCCACATGTATTTTCCTCCACAACCAGTTTCATTTACATGTATTTCTATCATGCGACTTTTGTCACTTCCGCCTCTGGTACTTGAAGGGTATTTTGAGCCACTGCAGCTGGTTGTAAATTAGACTCACATGACAAGCCGAGTAAAAAACAGTGTAAAAAAAACAACAGTGTGTGTGTATGAGGAAACTGTACTTCCTCTTTTAAGTGTGAAGGTTCTCTTGTCTGTCAAAAACTTTCTTGCCAGGACAGAATAACCCTGCTGATTATTCTGCAACAAGGTAAATGCAAACTATTACTTCTTATCTGTAGTGAAGCATCTAGACTGTCTGACTGAAATTCTGAGTCGAGATCAAATGCTAAGCCGAGCTAATGGCTATTATGGTGTGGATGGGTATAATGGGTTATAAGACGGTAGAAAAGATTTGCTGAGAAAGAAGCTCAGAGATTACAAGGAAACAGGTTTGAGCTTCTCCATTTTGAGGTGAAGACGTCTTTAGAAAGTCTGATGCTTTTTAAATTCTTATTTAACTTTCTCATCGAAGTTTTACAGGCCACACCTTGCTCTCTATAGTTGTGTACCGCCATTCGTGACTGTGTTTAATCTTAAATGCAGTATATTATGTTGAGGTTTTAGACCAGAGTAGGTGAGCACCGTCCACGTAAATATTAACAGTTTTTAATGTAGGTTAATGTGTATATGTGAATATTTTCTAATCGGTCAGCTTGTTGATACAGGGACTGTTGCTATGGAGAATTTACTTTCCACAATTAAGTAGAAAAACATGAATTCTACATGTATTTGAATTCTCTTACTGGTTGGTGCAGATTTTGATACACTTGGTTTAAAACCATGCTTGTGTTTTTGTCAGAATTTTGCTAAATCAGGACTGCAACTCACAATTAATTTCTTAATCGATTCATCGTGTACAGGGCCGTAGTTACCACTGAGGACACTGAGGTCTTGTCCTCAGTGTTTTCTTGTGGGAATTTGGGGGTTTTATAAACCTGGGAGAGTTTACATTTGGTGTCTATAAAATGTAGTGAAATCCTGAAAAATGCCCATCACAGTTTCCCAGAACCCAAGGTGACGTCTTTAAATTACTTGTTTTGTCCAACCAACACATAAAGATATAAAAGAAATAAGAAACAAAAGTGACAAATCCTGGAAAGCAGGACCTAAAAATTAAAAATCTAATTATTTATGACAACAGTTGCTGATGAAGTTTCTGTCAGTCAACTAAATGATTAATCAATTAATTGTTTCAGTTCTAGTAAGAGTTACATAACAGTCAAATCTGCTCATTAAATGGGACTAGTTTTGTTTTTTTTCCTTTGCAGGATGCAGATTTTGCGTGCTGTGTTGCTTTTGGCCTTTGTGATCCTCGGCCACTCTTCGTCTGCCTTGAATAAAGTGTGGGAAGAGTGGAAAATCACACATAGCAAGGTTTATGATAATCAGGTAGGATTGTGAAAACCTTCATCTCTCTGTCTTTGTCACGCACACATACAGGCATACCATCAGATCACTCAGTGTTTCTGTTTCAGACTGAGATCGATTTCAGGAGAGCGGTGTGGGAGAAGAACATGCAGTTGGTGTTGAGACACAACCAGGAGGCCTCGGCAGGAAAATACAGCTTCACGATGGGACTCAATCACCTGGCTGACATGGTAGGGAATCTGCTCCAAAGCAACAGTTTGTGTTTTCAGTCTCCTGCTCAGGAAACAGATTGTCTAAACGTTCTAGCGTCGGATCCCAAACAGTCTGGAGTAATTCATCAGTAGCATTTAAATGGCTTTAGGGACAAAACTGCACAGGTCTGTATCAAATCATGAATGCAGACTTAGATCATTTTTGTCACTGTATCTTTAAAAAATCTAAAGCAATAATTCCACTAATTACCAAAAATATGTACGCAGCTCATTCAAAGACCTAACCTCAAACCAGGCAAGGGATTTGCTGTCAAAAAGAGCGGAGTGCTCAGACATTGACCTTGCCACTATTTAGGACAGACATGTATCAGAGAGACCTCTGGTGGATACAAACTGCATGACAAACATTTTAGCACTGAACGTCCTCCTAACTGGCTCCTCTCCCTCACTGGACCTGTGCAGACATATGCTTGACATTATAACCTGTGCAGTCCTGTGCAAAGTGCACTCACACTCATTGACCTCTGCTGGCACAACACGGATGTCACTGACCAACACTGTTAATCTGCATTTAAAACTGCGCCCTCTGTGGCTTAATTTAAACCCTTAGCCTATAGAGCACCTCTAATCTTCCTTTATACAATCTGATTAATTTAATCCAGTATGGCTGGGCCAATCTGGACAATCAGGACTATCATGAAGTACAGTACATCTGGGAAGGTTGATATATGTACATGCAAACTGGTATATAATGTCTGGAATTTGTAGAGTAACAGTACAACTGGGTTGCAGACCAGTTTTTTCATATCACTCTTCAATATCACTCTCATTGTGTGCCATTGTGGCAAATTCAGTTCTATTATTAAAAGAAACTTTTAAAGCAGAAAAAAACAATTACATTATTATCCTGAAAACAATAGATTCTAACACCAAAATCTGATATATAAAATAAACATAATAATTGTGCATTTTCTATAGAAAACTTGATATTTAAATGATTGTGGACTGCAATGAAAATAAAATAATTTGACAAACTATTCTGCTTAAAAAAAGCACAGAATCCAAGTACAGCGAAATGAAAGAAAATGCAATGCAAAAACAGGCATCTGAAGGTTTGGGCAGTCAAAAGGTAGATAAGATAGAGAGGAAGGGCATTTATGAGGCTGCATTGGAAGATATTGTAAGGAGGAGGGTTTTTATTTTGATGATGAAGACGACGGGAAGCCTGAGAGGTAGAGCCCGGATGGGCGTGACGTGTTGACTCTCTGCAGGACCCTGGCAGAAATGTTCAGGACACACTTGGGCGGAAATCCCAAAGGACAGTGTGTTATAGCTGCCTTGGAGATAAATGGGAGGACAGCTTAATCTAGTGTTCTTAACTTGTTAGAAAAAAGGTTTTATTGAAGTGTTGTGATCTATAAAACTGAGGTGAGAGTCAAATCTGACACCAACTGGTGACAGAGGAGGACAGCAGGATTGTAGTGAAAAGGGGAAGAAGTGAGATGCAGAACCTGATGTGGTGTCATAATAAATACAATAAAAACATTGTATTTCTCTTTCTCCTAAAGGCATAAGTTTAAACTTGATAAGAATCAGAGGAACTTGTGGTTAATTTTATGAATGCTCGCTGAAGCTGAGCCATAGCCTGGTGGGGGACTGGGAGGGCCGGAGGAACCAGCATCACAAATTATCTGTTTAAAGCTGTTTCAGTGCAAAAAACCTTTGAGAGGAACTTTTAGAACATGTGAGATGAATTTGTAGCACACTGAAATGCTGACATTTATTTCATTGTGTCCTTAAACTGCTGCAAATACACAATACTGCAATGTGAAATGTGTTTAAAGTTAGTAAGGGCACTGCTGTGACGAGGTCATCACTGAAGCTTTGACATTATAGCATTTCCTTCATGTGCGTTTCAAATATTCACCAGCCCTCTTTTCTATTAAGACAGCTGAGGAAATCAATGAGAAGCTGAATGGCCTGAAGCTGGAGGAGCCTATCAATTTCAGAAATGGAAGTTTTAAGGAAGTGAGTGGCTTATTGACACCTCAGAGCGTAGACTGGAGGAAGAACGGCCTGGTCAGTCCAGTCCAAAACCAGGTAAGCAATGATGACGAGATCAGCTATTTTAAACTGAGGCCATGGGAACAATCTCATGGATAACCAGTGGCAATAAACGTAATTTTTCTTTTTTTTAAGGGTTTATGTGGGTCCTGCTGGGCCTTCAGCTCTTTGGGAGCTCTTGAGGGCCAGATGAAGAAGCACACAGGTTTCCTTGTTCCCCTGAGCCCACAGAACCTGGTGGACTGCAGCACCAACGATGGAAACCACGGCTGCAGAGGAGGATACATCTCTAAATCCTACAGCTACATCATCCGCAACGGAGGAGTCGACTCAGAGAGCTTTTATCCCTACAAACACCAGGTCATCCTTACCTCCTCCTTTACTTCCTTTCTTTCTATACTTTTCTTCACTCCCTTCTTTCCTTATTTACTTCGTTCTTATTTCCTTTCTTTACGTTGTACTCACTTTTGTCCTTCCTTCTTTACTTCCTTTCTTTCTTTACTTCCTTCTTACTTACAAACAAAAACGTTTGTTTGTTTCTACTATATAACAAATCAAAATACACAACTTCCTTAAAATGTGTTTTAGGACAAAAAACACATAAAATGTATAATATTTAAAAGTTTGATTAAATAGTGACACATAATATATTTTCATTTCTATTGTAGAGCGGGAAATGTCGGTATTCTGTCAAGGGAAAGGCCGGCTACTGCTCTAATTTCCACATCCTCCCACGAGGAGATGAGAAGACTCTGCAGGCTGTAGTGGCGTCAGTGGGACCCGTTGCGGTGGCCATAAATGCCATGCTGCAGTCTTTTCATCTCTACAGAGGAGGTGAGGCTGCTGGAGGCTTCTGAATGTGGGGATTTAATACAGAGAGAGGTCAACTGATGAGTGATGGGTCAGTACTGTAGCTGTGAACGAGTCACACCTGAGAAAACTAAAAACTTTGGCGCTAGTGAATGAAATCAGACATTATATAAAGGTTCTGTTCAAAAATTCACATTCATAAAGAGTTAAACTGCTATTTAGGGAAATACCACTCCCTAAGTAGCAGGACTTCCTTTTGCTTCAATATTTCTCTTTTATAAAACTTCTATAAAGTGATCTTGTATTAAAGGCCCCACTCTGCAGTTAAACATGGTTTGCTCTGTTAAATTGTCTTTAAATTTAAATATTGCCACTGTTCGCAAAATTAGATTTTTGACTGAACACTCCATATGAATGACTGAAATTTTCTAAAACCTAAACAGATTTGATATTTAACTATTGTGAATGTGTTAAAGGCTCACATTTGTAATATTTATGGTTATACAGAGTGTACAAAATACACTTGCATTTTGAGTTGAGATGAGTATAGAGTTACCACCAGTAAATACATTCTTGATTTCACTTTTAAATCTAATTGGATTAGATCTTTAGAGGGGTATAAGGGCAGCTTTGTGTGGCACTGATGTCTTTTCAGCTTTTTGAGGTGATAAACAACACAAAAACATTATTGACTTTACAGCATGAACTCTCAGTTAAATTAGTTTAGTAGATACAGTTAGAGCCTAAATCATGTTCCCATTCCCTAAGTCAAAATTTAAATAACAACCACACAAGGGATTCATGATTTCTTTCTAAAGTGTCAGATATCAGCAGTAATCCCACTGTCAAGAGATTCTATTATTTTACATGTGTTTTCTCAACCACTATTATTAACCTTATGTTTTTCAGGTCTTTACAACGTACCCAACTGCAACCCAAAGTTCATAAATCACGCGGTCCTGGTTGTGGGCTACGGCACAGACAGAGGGCAAGACTTCTGGCTCGTGAAAAACAGGTGAATTTGTCTCTTCTGGCGACAGGAGTTCACCTGTAAAATGTGTTACCCCACATGTGGAAAGAAATGCATGGCTTCACATGTGTGGCCGATACTAAATATTAAACGTGAGTGTTTTTGTGATTCCAGTTGGGGAACTGAGTGGGGAGAAGAAGGCTTCATTCGAATTGCCAGAAACAAGAATAACCTCTGCGGCATTGCCAGCTTTGCAGTCTATCCTGCGCTGTGAAAATGGGACGTGTCACCTGTATCATCTTGGTAGAATTGTATTTCCGTCTTTCATAGCAAAACTGCAGATGCTATTACTGTATCTGCGTTGGTAGCCTTCCTCACTGATGTTTTGATTTTTTTAATGAATACTTATAAATGTCTGATTTTCACTTACTTCAATAAGCGCTCATCTTACATTCTCTGTCATTCTGGAAAAAAAAGATTGCTTGCTTTGTACCGTTAAACCTTTTATTTGTCATTTTATTTATAGCATATAGGGTCTACACTGTATTTTATATATTTAATGTGTTTATTTAAATATTAATATTTAAATGTTGGCTTAGATTTTGGTGTTTTTAAGGGCACACTTCAATCAAACTCTTGACAATAATGGAAGAATATGAAATATCTCTTATTTGCATGTTAAGAAGGGTGACATGGGAATTAAATATTATCATTATTATCAGTCTAATATACCCAGGAGAAAAAAAACATTACATACAAAGATTGCACTGCTGAGTTCATTAAATGATTTGTCACCATCAGCCTGTGCCTTATCCATCTTCTTTTCTTTGTTATTCTTCCTCAGACCTCACCGTTTTCTCTTTCAAGAAGTATGGTCATTTATTAAGCTTATTTTGAGAGTTTTGGGTGACAGTTATGCTTTAAATGTAAGTAAGGAAACTACTGGCATCCCCAGCTGCACATTTGTGACTTCACTTCATATACAATGCCAAATATAGTCATAAGTCATTTAGCCAGTTAATGTAAGACCATTCACAAAACCGCACAGAAACAATTTGGCCAGATTGTCAACATTCAACGCCATCGATATTAAAACTCTGGAGGATGTAGTGAACCATCTTAATTCATCCACCTGCTGTTTTGACACCCTGCCAACCACCTTTTTCAAAGATGTTTTCAGTTGCTTGGAAATGGATGTGCTGAAAATTGTGAATGGCTCACTCCTATCAGGCATCTTTCCAAAATCACTGAAAACTGCAGTTGTTAAGCCCCTTCTAAAGAAAGGCAACCTGGATCCTTCAATTTTGAATAATTACAGACCGATCTCTAATCTTCCTTTTATTGGAAAAATTATTGAGAAAGCTGTTTTTATTCAGCTCAATAACTTTTTAAATGTAAATGGCCTTTTGGACAATTTTCAATCTGGCTTCAGGCAACATCACAGCACTGAAACCGCACTGATAAAGGTGTTAAATGACATTCGTCTGAATACTGACTCAGGAAAAACATCAGTTTTAGTGCTGCTTGATTT
>LKNJ01002737.1:0-55851 GCA_002120245.1 Maccullochella peelii | reverse complement strand
GTGATTTCACTTATTCTGGCTGATTAACCCTCTGCTCAGGATGAAATTCATATACGAAAATAAAAAGGGCATTAAGTCGCCCTGGAAACGGAGCTGCTCGTCAGGACGAAGCAGAGTGAGTGAGGAAATATATACAGGGAAAGAGGGAGAAGAGAATAAATGAATGGAGCGCTTTTGTTACGCGTCAGGTCTTTTACATGATCACCAACAAACCAGACATTCCCATATGTATTTCCACCAGCATTTAACGGCACCATATATTGACTTCATATACGCATGAACAGCCTACATACAGTCTAATGTACCAGGAGAGGTCCAATAATAAAAATTAAATAAATAGATGAACACACTGCAAACAAAATCTACTGCTATGCATCAGTTCATGTTAGTTAAAACATTGTATATCTGATTTGGTTTAAGGATTCTTTAATCCATATAAAGCAAAGTATGAGGATTAAGTTATTTTCTCCTCCTGTTCCAAGCGAGACCGAACCAGCATTGGTTCTCTCACAGAAATATGCACTAGTCCAGATCACAGGACCTTCTGCCTTCTTTGGTTTTACTGGCGCAGTGAATGTTATCACGTGGTTTGTAGTGATGCATTTTGGTTTGCTTGGATTTTTCCTCTGTGTAAAAAGAAACCGAACTGAGGAGAAAACGCTTTACAAACCTCATCAACTGATTCGGACCAGAGCAAACGAGCTACAGGTGTGTAAACGCCCTAAAGGGTGTCGGTACAGTTGTATTTAACCGAACCAAACAGGTTAGGTCTGAAAACAACCCCTATTCTGTAGTATGTACTGGCACTTTACCCCATCTTATCTGAGTGATCACTTACTTTTAGACAAATTATACTCAACATATTTTTCACATTTATAAACTTTGTTAAGTAAAGAGTACATTCTCAAGTTTGTTTTTTGCCAGATTTCTTCTGCCCATTCTTGAATGCATTGAGCCCTGACATGGCATTTGAACTCCTCCACCTCCACATTTGTTTTTTGGAGATCTTTTTCCTGTAATAAATCAAATATTGCAGATAACCATTCAGTCCCCTGCAACAGAATAAAATATTCTACTAGGGACCCTAGTGGTTGGTAACTGACCCCTTCCACCTGATCTCACACCAGTCCCACGCCATATCTCTGATGCATATTTATCAACTGAATTGCTCTTTTATGAGCATGTTCACTTTTTTGAAACCTTCTATAACCCCATACTCCTGACACGTAATCTAAGACAGGACAGATACATGTTTGATGCAGTTTGGAATATGTAGAATAACATCGCTCAGCATTTTAGTTTTTCCTATGACAACCAAATACAGAAAACACATGAAGAAGGATATTTACAAGTACAGAGGACAAGTTAAATAGCACCATTTCATTCTTTTGAGATGCACGGTGGGTATGATGTATGGAGGTAGCTGCATGCATCGATCACACCCGGTAAAAGTCAGTGGGAGAGACTTGTCTTGATTTTCTGGAAATGTCAGTGCTCTGGGTGACGTGGAGGGAGATGGAACAGCAGTGTGAGAGTCAGAAGGATGAGGCAAGAAGAGAAGAGAGAATGGAGAGAGGTAGGGGATCCAACACACCTCTCCTGTATGCTTTGACACCGAGCTCTGTTCTTAAGCTTGCCGCTAGCGGAAGGGTCCCGTGGTAACCTACCGTGGGAAACAAGGAGGCTAGATCACTGAAGCATCCGCCAGCCACAGGGTAGAGAGGAACCCTGCTTTACAGCAAGCACCATTAAAAAAAAAGGTGAAAACTAGTGCTGGCCAAATCCTTAAATTGATTCTGTACTGTTACTGTACTGCACACACCCACCTGCTGCAAGTTATGCTGCCAGCACACATCACAACCACCCACCCACGCACGCACACGCTGAAATACACTACCTTTAACAATTCAGTCTCTCTGATCTCTCTAATCTCTGGATGTACAACATCACTCATTCTCCTGGTGGATTTATATCAAAGCTCAATGCCAGAACAGTGAAAATAATATAAAGGATAAAGTTTGTGAGGCAACTCCTCAGCATCATATACAAATTGAAAAAGTTTCCACAATGCATGTTGTTTCACAGTTACAAGAATCTGTCCACCTACTGATTTTGGACGTGGGACAAATCCAGTTGTCAGTTAGCTGGATGGAAATATGTTGTCTATGAGGATGAAAATGGGAGCAAATCTCAGCTCCCACCTGCCTGAATTACAGACAGCGAGAATTTAACACTTTGCTGATGAGTGTTATATTGTTTTTTCCACATTGTCTCTCTGTGTGTGTGTGTGCGTGCATACAAGCTGCTAAACTGAAAAGGAGCCTAAAGGAAAATCTGCCAACGTGTACAAGGCCGTTCTCTTTTGTTCCCCCTGTCAGGTGGAAACCTTGCATTTCTGAAATGTCAACTTTTCACAGAGGCAGCCTTGTTTCCAGCCTTGAGCACCATGTACTTTTCACTCAGCCAGTGGGTTTTGAAACAGGTTTGAATAACCCAAATTTCACACACAAGAACACCATGTACTCTTGTCATTAAGTCGAGGTTACAGCTGAAATTTGCATCTTTCTGTCCCTTCTCGATATGTAAAATCATGACAATGTGAGGTTTTGAATCTCACCTCTCTCTCAGGTTTGCTGCCCTCAGTGTGCTCCTCATGATTTCGCTGTATTGTGCTAAGGTGAATGAGCACGGCAAGGTGAGAAAAAGTCAGCCCTCGCCGTATCACCATCCTTCCTCCTCCTCTACAGACTGGCTCCTCTAACTTCTCTCTGGGCTCTCAGTCCTTCCTGGCAGCTGGGGTTCCAGAGTCCCTTTTGTCATTTCCACTTCAATTATAGCCGCCTTGGCGACAAGGGTCCCCACGGCACAGCACATTTTCAGGTATGTACGTTCAGTTTACAGAGTGATCAAACAGTCCAGCACATCTCTCGCTCCCTGTCTGAGTCCTCCCCTATCTGCCTTGACAAGCTGTGAGTAATGAGAGTGGGGTCTGAGCCAAGCCGTTTGGCTGTGTAATCTCTTTCATAATGCCCTACATTGGAGGGCCAGGGGTCATAAATAAACAACAGAGCGGCGTCACAGACGGCTGGGAGGCAGCGTCGAAGGCAGATTGTAAATTGGTCTTGCCCGAGAGCAGGGGTGGGGGTTACGCTGCTGATGACTGAGAGGGTCACACGGTGCCATGGTGTGACTGCTGAAGACACTTATTATGCTGAAGGTGTGATGGGTGGGGAGGGAGAGGAAGAGAGGATGGAGTGTTGAATGGCAGAGCTGTCTAGGGGTTATGTTGACTGCTGGACCTTGTGATGATGGGGAGCCGCCATGTGGAGATGGGGGACCTAGAAACGGCGTCCCTCTGCAGATGTACTCTTTGCGTGTGTGTGTTAGCGCATGACTGGATGTGTATGTGAGGTTGTGTCTGTGTGCACGTAAGGCTGTGTCTGTGTGTGTCCGTGCATGTCCCGGTGTTGGTCCGTCAGCTGCAGGCGTTTCTCCTGCTGTAGCTGTGAGACGAGCGGCTAGGTGCACATTTGCAAGCCACTGCAAGGTCACAGCGGACCTCGTTGCTCAGTGTCAAAATGGAGGACAGGAAGGAGGTAGGTAGGTGGGTGTGTGGGGGTGGGAGGAGAGTCATCATTGTCTCTGTAGGGGTGCTCCCGGGGACCTGAGCCCTTGTTGAGTCCTTGAACTCCTCTCTGTGCTGCCTGCTCACAAACAAAATAAATGGCCGCCTTTCTGAAACGCAATCCTACAGAGGAGGAGGACACAGTGTTTTCATGAATTATGTGCTACGCTAGTTACACTATAACAGGTTGAGCTGTTGTGCAGGGGGCAACTATAACTGTGACAAGTGAATTTAATTCTCGGGTGAATTAAGCACCTATCCATCTAACAAGTGCTAGTTATACTATCCCAGGCAGACACAATGGCTCAGCCCAACAGCCGTCTGAGTCCAGCTTGCCTGGTTAATGGACTCATAATGGAATAGAATAGAATCAAATGTAGCAAATACACTAGTCCAATTCTGGGTGCTGATACTGGCCCAAAGCTCAGACCAGCATATACCCTATATTAGTCTACATGTACTAATACATTTACAAGTCAGATATATTACAGTTTATATTCCATAATCCACTGTCCACTGTACATAATCCACTGTATGCACATAAAGTAAGTTATTACCGAAACAATATTCATTCCTTTTTACTCCCATGCACAGTTATATTGCTGTAACCTCGTATACACAGTTTACAGTGACAGCTTGACTTGTATATAGACTTGGGCTCTGGGAAACTGTGCCAGGCATTTGTCAGTATTTTATGACATTTTGTAAAATAAATGAATATCAAGAAAATAATCTGCAGATTAATCAATAATGAAGATAATCATTAGTTGCAGCCCTAAGCAGTTTTAGTTGCCTAACCCTAACCATACCTTAGCTAATTTATTTACCATAAGCAAGATTTTTCCATTTTTATCTTAACCATTAGCCATTCGCACATAATGTATTTTTTAAAATGTTGGCATTGGAAGTAAAAAGACGTTGTCATTGAATGTCATGAGGTTTTGCTGAATCATCCAATATTCTTGATGTTCTTGTGTGGCATTTGGTTTGCAAAGACCGAGTTCTGCTAAATGGCTAAAAATTTAGCCCAGTTTCACCTAGCCAAAACTGTCATCCATATATGGGGCCAGAGCCGGCTCTCGTTTGGTCAGTTGCCCAAGTGTGCTAACACAATCTGCTCGACTTGACTGGCTACTAGTTTTGTACTCTACCCGGTTATAGGGCTGTCCCAAATACCATTTTTGGGGCTTCTAAGCTTCAGTGAGAATTTCCCGCGAATATTCGGTTGTTTCAATAATCAAATAAATTACATCCCTAGCTATGGCGTTTAATTAGTCTCAAAACCTGCACACATAAAAATCAGGCACGTGCACGTGATACGAGTGCACAGAACGGTATCGGTGAGCGGAAAAGCATCCTAGCGAGGGAGCGTTTCTACTCTGCAGTCACAAATATGATCACGCTAGCACGGGGCTGTGACGAGCGATCGCTCGACCCTCCCTATGCACTTCGACTGTGCAACACTCGTTCGTCTAGTTGACTTTGGAGACTGTGGAGGAGGGGATGGAATAGAGAGTGGCCGATGTCTCCCCTCCTTCTATGCGCAGCATTTGAATAGCCTATTGATTTGGACGTCGATTACGATGGCAATGGTCGAAGCTTCGAAGCATTCAGGTCAGCCCTACCTGGTTATTATTAAATATTTTTTGTAATTATTTAACAAGAGCTAAAACAGTTAGTTGATCGACATGAAATGAATCACCTACTATTTTGATCATTGATTAATCTTTTAAATCATTTTTTAAGCAAAAATACTAAGCATTCTCTGGTTTCAGCTCCTCAAATGTGAGGTTTTGCTGCTTTTTTATATGATTGTAAATTTAATATTTTTGGGTTTTAGATTGTTGGTTGGACAAAATAAGCTATTTGAAAATGGCACCTTGGGCTCTGAGATATTGTGGTAGGCATTTTACAGCACAAACAACCGATTAATAAAGAACACATCATGAGAGGCTAACTTTGGCTATTTACGACTCCTTTTCAAACACTGGCGAATCTATGATTTGGATAGGAATCTACAATCAGTGTAAGCTTGATATTTTCTGCTGGTTTTTCCTCCTTTCTCGTCTTGATCTATTTCCAGTTTGCACTGAAATTACTGCAAGAAAAAGTGTCACTTCAACTAAAAGTGTGCACAGCCACAGCCCACACCTGTGCCACAGCATTGCCCCTTCTAACTGAAATTAGCCCTAGAATCACTTTTACATAACATACCACCAACACAAAGTACTTAGTATGCTATGCAACCCACTTTGAGCCACCAGAGACGCTACAAAGCCTGCACTCCCACGGATAGGAGTGGAGAGTAAGCATGTGTGGCAGAATGCTTACGTCCAGAGAAATTGTTTTGAGCAGAACTTTGAAAGTTTAGGCTGTCTTTTCCAGTTGAGTCGAAGCAGCAAAACAGAACTGTTCCGAAACGTAAAAGCAAATGTCAACGTGTTTACCAAGACAGAGCGGCGAAACTGAAACTCACAGATGAACACGGTGGAAAAGTGTGGACGAGGAGACAAACACACACACACACACACACACACACACACACACACTACATCTACTACATCCTGCTCTTTCTTTGTCATTCTCTTCATCTTTAACCTCATTTTCACTTCTTTCTCACTTTGCCATATTCTCTTGCTTCCTTTTTAATTTCTCTCTTCCCCTCTCTCTCTCTCTCAAAAAACGGGGGAAAAAATGAAAAACGACCTAGTTGATAAAGGCAGAAGTAGCTATAGAAAATTCGGCCTTTTGAACAGTTCTAATTTTATGCGGCATCAAAACATTATTGTGCCAAAGTCCAAGCCCCCACTATGGAGTAAGCATTGCAGTGCATAAAAGCCCCCTTATGTAGTGTGCTGTCAGTGTGTAGAGGGAGGGCCTATTCATCTACACAGAGTTTAGCTTTATCAAAGTCATGCATGGTTAAGAGTATGCAATCGCTCACTGAATACACAAAAGACTAAAAAGATTTGGGTAAGGAGAAAGCTTCACAGTCCACACACCCTGGCTCATTTCTAACATCAAACACCACTGTTCAGAGATTGTGTGTGTGTGTGTGTGTGTGTGTGTGTGTGTGTGAAAACACCTCCAGGAAATGGAAAGTGGAGGGAGTGTCAGAGAGAAGCAGGGGGTAAATGGTCAAAGCAGAAGTAGGCAAAGGAGATTTACCATGCAAGGGGAGCAGAGAATGAAAAATGCATTGGCTGTTCACTGAAGGTAGCTGTGCCTGCACGTCTCTCTTTGGAACAACATTTTCATTTTCAAGCACTTTTACCTTGATACCTTGTCATCAGTGGTCAACCTCAAACATCATCAATCATTCTCCAATGTGCATAAACCACTGGAAGGCTTTTTAAGGCTCTTAGTCGAAAGCCAAGTGAATGGCCCCTTAAAGCTTCACAGTTCATTTAAACCTTAGACAGTATATAAAGATGGACGACATGACAGCTCCCCAAAAGTGAAGCCAAAATTCTTGATCGCCCCTGGTGGCTGGCTGCATCAAAGGTCATAAACCCTTGCCCCGCCCCCACTGAAAAATTAAAGTACACATCAAATAAAATGTAGTTCTTATCATGCTGATGTTTGTTCATTTTTCTGATAAGTTTGGTTTTAGTTATTTGATGCTATAAAAAGGGGGTGAGATGTCACGATTGACAACTGTGAGTGTGATCACGATTGGTTCGGGTAGGTGCATGGGCGGCAACTCAATACTGATCACTACTCCCCAGACTCTGGCTCCAAATGACGTCCAGCCCAAAGCATACTGACATAATTTAGGCCCAGGGGTTGAGGGAGAAACCAAACAACACAACCTCTATTCTACCTTATTCTCTGTTTTGGTGTCTGTTTAACTGTGTACAAGTTAGAGCAGAATTGTGATGTTCCAACAAAGCAGAAGTGGTTAAAACTGCAGACAGCTCGTGCTGGTGACTGACTGCTTATGGACTCCTCACAAGGATGTGTCAGCCAAAAACTTTAAATTAGCAGCAAAGTGTAATACAACTCAGAGAGGGGGGATTCACTCCAGCGATTTCAAAACAAAAGCAGCTCGCGACCTTCACTTTAAATGAAGCCTTCATTTATCAAGAGATGCTCTGACTGGCAAGGACCGGCAGAGCTCTCTGCTCAAATGTATGTGCATTACCACTAGACACAAAACAAAACCGTGCTCAAACACTGCACTGCTCTACGCAGCGCTGCAATCTGCCAGGTTCAAAGGCCAGTGTAAACACTATTTGCTGCTTCTCTCACCGATTTTAACCTCGCAAACAGGAAGTGACCGCGGTTTGACCTCTAGGGGAATCAGAAGGCTCGCCCAGCTCACTTCACAGTCCTGGCTTTGTGGTAAAAGGCTAAAGACTGCAGCAATATAACCTGTGAGTTCAGGCAGATACCGCCTCCGCACAGTTAAGTGCAGACTCATTGATTGATCCCATTGATATTTGTGAGGAAGGCTTTTGATTTGTTTAACCTGCTCAGTGAGATGAGTGGAATTTAACACGGAGGAATAAGCAGCATGCAGAAAACAGAGGTACTATCCATGTTTTCTTTTTTTCTCTGTCTCCTTCTGTCTTCTTTCTCGTGCATGCAACATGTTCAAAATCCTAAAACGGTTTTGACATTGAACTCAAAATATAAGCATTGCTTCCACAGAACACAACGAGCTACGACAAATGTGCAGCTGCAACCTTAAGTGGTTGAAGTCAATTAAAATCCAATTTTTATCAACCTATATCAACCACTAACCACAACCACTAATGGTTGATATAGTAGCTAACACAGCGTGGGCTTTTTCTTTGATTAGGAAGGTAAAAATAGTTTTAGGCTGGTTGTGATGATTTGGGCTACTTTTTTGTACTATTTGGGCAGTTTTCCGTGACAAGAAATGTGACTATAGTCCAATAAAATGGCCCCTCCTCTCCTCTGAGTAGTATGACTGAGATTGACAGTGCATAGAACTCACAATGACTGATAACTGGTGACTGCCAAAACCAAATGTCATTTCAATTTATGACAACTAGGTTGAAACTTATTTTCCTTTTCAGTTATTATTCGGTCATAGCTCTGTGACCAAAAGCTGCTCATGTAAATGAAGACTAGGCTACTATTTGTAAGTCAAATCTGGAAACACAGTCACCTTGGAAGTTGACAGTGGTGGTTCTTATGTTATGATTTGAAATCTTGTCAGTAGAGAGAGAGCGCTGCAGGTGAGGTCCTGCTGGGAGGATGGTGTGATTCTCTTGTCAGCCGAGACAAATAGCCTGGGCTTGAATTAATCACTCTTGCATCCTCCAGAGCACTTCTTTAAACCCAGGCACACATTATAAATCAACTCGCACGTGGCTAACAAAAACCTGTAATGTGCATCCACAGTCCTCTGGCTTCTGTTTTCAAAGTGGTGAGATGTTATTGTTCGCTCTCGCTGCTCGCCAATTGAAACCCCACCACACTTTCATTTAATCTGACAAGTATAATCTTCTCAGATTGCCCTTTCCCGCTGTGATGATCACTTCATTGATCTGAAGACACTTTAAGAGGCCTTATTGTTGTTCCCATGCCATAATCACAAATAGACCCTTTGAAATGGAGTAACGCCAAACAATGCCATTCAGTGAGAGATTCAACCATGTAATAACAGCTTAATAGTTTTATCATTGCTTTGAAATTGTGCGGCCCATCTGTGTGTGTGTCTGTGTGTTGTTTTCCAGTCTGTAAAGCTGTCAGCAGTTCAAGTCCAGCTTCCACAGAAGCTGCCATCGTTGAGGTAGTATAGATTGAAATAAGGGATGTTTATAGGGAAAATACGATAAACTCTTCTATCTTTGGGGATAAATGACTGTTTTCATTGACAATCAAAGTCATTAAGAAGAGTTCATACAGTCTGAGGGATGCACACATACATCCTTTCCCACTCATCAAGCCCCTCACCACCCCCTGTGCCTAAATGGATTTCCCCCTGAGGCCGGCATTCAAGGTTTACGTTCCTAATGACCCACAATAATTCAACCGTGATTGATCAGCGAAATCGGCTAATGAGTTACAACCACCACGCCAAGACAGAGACGTTAATCTCTGAGGCTTCTTCACGACTGTATTGAGCATTGTGCGCCCTGATTTCTCACAGTGCGGTCAAATAATTCACTGCCATTGGCCAGACCCAGGCCGATATCTCACTGTGGTTGGCTGGTTGGTTTGCGCTGAACACACAGCACGGGAGGAAACTGTGCGTGACAAACTGCGCCCTGCGTTCGCACTTAATTCGGGGCGACTGCTCGGCTCAAGGGCAGTCGGGGAAGATGTATGAGTTGGTGGCATAATGTATTCATAGGGAAAAAGATGGAGAAATTGGTCTTGAGACATGATAAAGTGCCTGCTGAGGTGTCTTTGATAAATTATGATGAAGCTATGCAAATAGCGCCTGCAGCTGGATCTCCAGCGTGTACCGTTCAATTAGCCCGTCACTGTGCTGGTAGACTAATACTGGGTGAGCAATCCATCTATTACTGAAATTCGTACTAGTTTCGGTGTTTCCCACAGATTTGTATTGTATTGATTCTATTTGTGGAGGGGGAGCGGCGTGCATGTGCGCGCGGAAGGAGGCACGCCCACGCCTTTCTTAAATTTATTATTAAATAATACCGTATATAAGGTGCTCCACAAATGCAAATATTTTAATTGCCAAGTACTTTGTGACAAATAAATAACTGAACAATACATACAGCTCCATTGCTTTATGTTGTGTCAAAGAAAAAGCAGCTATGTACAGCGTTAACTTTTAGCTATCCTTACTAGCTAGGCTCCTTACATGCTAAGGGGGTCCAAGGGGCCATTGGCTACCCTGTCCCACATTCTTTTGAAGTTGCGAATTACTGTATCCCAGCAAATTCCCCTATATTGCAACACTTATGGTAAAAAGATGTTGCAATCAATCAAGTCCATTCTAAGACATGAGGTCAAATAAAGCAGGCAAACATAAAGTGGGAAGAATATTTACATTTTAATCCAATCAATGAGGACACCAATCAAATACATACAGTGTACTTTGCAACCAGTAACATAGTTTCAATGCTGTGTGTTACATTGTAACCTAGCTAGCTGAACTAACCATAGCAAGCATCAATATTGCAATAGACTGCATGCTTCTGCAAACATGTCAAAAGAACCAGTGCATAATTAAGTAAAATACAGTCAAACAAAACTAAACTGCAACGTTAATGATGTTACATCTCTGACGTCCACAACTCGGCTGGAGCCTGGCCCTTCAACCTTAGAACCAGGGCAGCCAGAAGAACCTCAAAGCAGTAGCTCAGTGCCCGCTGAGTCTGTCGAAACCTTGAACTGAAAGAGGCTAGTGCTGGCTCCAACTGTGTGGAGGGTTGTTGTTGGGACGTGGAGATGGGTAAAGCTGCACACACACACACACACACACACACACACACACACACACACACACACACACACACACTCCCCCCCCACTTCTGAAATGAATCCAGCACCCTTTTTGCTTGCTAATTACTTATTTGATGAGTTGGGTCTCCAAGACTGACAGCATTGTGTTAAGAACATAGATTGACTAATTTATCAGAGTTAACTTGATTGTATCAGTTTTGGACAAATTTGTGCAGAGGTGTTCATGATACTAACCATTTGTAAACTCCGGATTGATTATATTCAGCAACTCGGCCAGCCGTCTTCAGAGTGTGCACGGAGAGGAGGGGCTATTCACAGACGGGTTCGTTGTCAATGTGTTTGTGTTAGAGAGAGAGAGAGAGAGAGAGAGAGAGAGAGAGAGAGAGAGAGAGAGAGAGAAGCAGGGAGGGGCTGAGCGAATCAATGCACAGCACGTAGCTCTAAAATCAAATAAGATTTTACTCATTTTAAATAGTAAAAAAAAAAAAAATCAATATGTGGCGGCCAATGTTGATTTTTGCCGTGGCAAATAAATCAATGTATGGGGAAACACTGAGTTTCATATCCAGCATTATGATGACATCAAAAGCAATATTTTGAGTTTGGTACATATATAAACAAGTATCTGATGCTAAGATTAGTCTATAATCTAAAATCAGCACTTTATGCATGGTACCCTTGTTAGGACACCAATTAACAAGCCTTGCAGCAAGACAAAGGCACTCATATTTTTTACCCAGTGAGAAGAAGCCTCATAAAGAAGTTAAATTATGTTTGCACATTACACTCTTGTAACTGGATCTGTGTTAGAGAGCTGCTTCTAAAACTACTACAGTGTATCAACTTTCATTCATCATAGTGTCTTTCTATTTCACTAACCAAATAAGACAAAAAGAAATCAAATCCTCCGACTTGTCAGAAAAATGATCTCACTGGTTGATTTAATATTTAAAAAACTGGGTTTTCGAAATGAAAAGACTCTATAAAGTGCTGCAAAATGGACTTCCTTCTAACTGCTGGTACATATTCATACAGAATTCACAGTTACTCACAGAGTCCTGATTTGGGAAGTAGGGGAAGCAGTTCAAAGAAGGTTGAATTGCCCCTAAGATACTGAATGTTCCTGCCCAAGGCCCACCAGCACATTCAGTCCTTTTAACTAAATATTTCACCATGGTGTTATGCATGAATCACCCATGCATTCATGTTATATAGTGCAACTTGTGTGGTGCAGATAATTCAGCCCCCCCTTTGTAGTATGTGATTAGATGCAGCTTGGAAGGCCAATTTTGTTTTTTTTTCTTGTAGCCAGAGAACAAGCCAGTGCAAAAAAAAAAACATCATTCACTGGAACCTCACTGAAAATCTCTTATTTTAGATTATTAGGTTACTGCTACTGAATATGATTCCATCTTGAAGCTCTCCTCATTGGTGGTTTTAGAAACTGGAATTTCAGTGTCATTAGTGCTTTAAATATCATAATACAGCTGGAAACACAATGTGTCTGGCTGCAGAGCCTCTGCAATTAAAAATGACATCATATTAAAATACTCTTCAAGGCTAGAAAATGCAAATTATATGCAGATTAGTAATATGATTCATGTATTAATTTGGCATGCTGAGAGGTGATTAGGTGAGTGGGAGTAAGCCGCAGTCACTAATGCTCAGCAAAGGCTAAAAACAGTGTGGTGAGGGGAAGCGAAAGCTGGCGATTTCCTTCATTTACTCAGCGTGAGAGATGACCTTTTCACAGAGTCCCTGCCTGTGGCGCTAAGGAAGCGCGCATATGAAGGGGATTTGAACTTTAGCTTGCATGGAGCATCTGCCATATGTATGCTAACAGTTTGTGTCTCTGCGGGCTATCACACACACTAGCAGGGCACTGAGAAGGAAAGACACATAAGGAAGAAAGAGCAGACAGAATGACGACTGTTCTTAATGTCTCATTTACAGATATTATCCAGATTATCCAGAACAGCCAACACTAGCAGCAGCATAATGCACATAAAGACATAAAGACTAGCAGTAAACGTCACTTTTCCTATACTTTCATACAGTCTTGCCTCAAAAAACACAATTTTCTCCTCTGATGATCATGACGCTCCACGTGATCACAGCTAGTATCAAGTCTTCTCAGGTATTGGACATATTGACGCAGAGACCAGAGACCTACAGCAATGCAACAGGAATCCACTTGACCCAATTAGACTGAATTTCATTTTTTTTCTCGCCCTGACTCAGGGTCCCTAGTCCAAGTGGACCTGTTGAGACCCCTAGTTTAGATGTAATAATTAGGCCATGAGTTATATAAACAATTAAATTTATATTGAGTAAAATTGGTTTGATTACGGTGGTTAAGTCCATGGCATAAACATCATTAACTTTCTGTCGCGTTGTCAGAATTGAAAGGAAATGCAAAAAGCCATCCTTGATCAAGACCTCCATTTTGTCATTTGACAGATTACACCAAAGGTGTCACCAATCTCAGATTTGTTTTTTAAAAGGCTGTGATAAACTTAAAAACAACAACATCCTCCAAATGTATGTGGGAGACAGGAAAGACTTGAGGAAGGAACTGACACGAACCACTGGGATGCACCACACGCCATATTTTCTCTTCAATTATTAATTTAGTAATTCCCTTTGATGACAACGGGAACCCAGAAGACTTAAATGCATGCAAGGGTGATAAAGCCTCTGCTTCATTAAACTGCAAGATTGAAGCAGTGAACCTCAGAGGCAACAGTCACTTTTATTCAAGGCTTTCTGTTTCGATTCTCAGTCTCCTCTGGCTTTTTTCCAGCAGAGAAAGCTCTGGACAATACAGGACCACTGTGTCTACCTATTATGAAAGGCCTTTTAAAACCAGAAATAGGCTACATCCCTGACTGAGCAGCGATTTGACAAACGGACAAGAAGCTCAGGTCAGTGTAGCATACTGTACCTGACACAGCTGGCTCTCGTCCAAGGCAATATGGGCTCCGTCTCTTCATACCATCTCTGTAAGAAAAGAAAAAAAACCCAGACAGGGCCATGTCAAGAAAAATGATACAAGAGTTCAAGAAAGAAAGGATATTGGAAAAGTAAAAGAGGAGATTCGATGATACAAATACACATATGCTTTCCCTCATACAAACTGCATAAAGGCTCAACTCAACTGAAATTCACGTTGCCATAGACCATGAGGGAACTTTTAAGTGTAATCAGCCGATGGCTCATCAGTATGCTGCAGCCACCGCCACTATCACCTGACTATGGCAACAAACAGGTGCAGAAGGTGGAGGGAGCCACTGATGTATGCTCTTTTATGATAACTTATCATTCAAGACCCACTTAAGGCCAGAAAAGGTCAAATTAAATTCTCTCATATCAAATTGAGTTCTTCACTTGATTAATAGGCTTCCGTGGCAGATGCTGCACTTACACACAGCGAATTTAAAAACATTTCCAGGTTTTCATTCACCTTGAGGATGGCACTGAACTCACATAATACAAGTCTAATTAAAATAGTCCATGAGAAATTATTTCAATTACCAGACTTGGCGCAATCAACAGGACTTTTATGTTTCACTATATGTCTATACTCTGAGAGCACTGGCAGTAGTATTGAGCAGGCTGTCTGGAATCACTCCCTTGTTCACTCATTCACTACTCCCTATATCACTCAGTAGTTTACTCTATATTGAGAAGTAAATAGAGATTTCAGACACGCATGAATCATCGTCATTTTGCGTCATCGCATACAGATCTATAAAATATGATGCATTGCATTGTGGGATTGTTAGCAGAACATGACATGTAGACCACTTTTCCATTCTGTGCAAATTTCTCAGAGCACTATATAGTGGATACATTTCACACTCAGAATTCGGACACTCAAAATAATTGGCAGACAGTAAATATAGTAGACTATATAGTAAATAGGGAGTGATTTCGGACACAGACTAAAGTAGGGCCTCAACTAACGATTATTTTCATTATCAATTAATCTGCCGATTATCTTCTTGATTAATTGATTAATAGTTTTGTCTATTGAATGTGAAAAAGCAGTGAAAAAACGCCCATCAAAACTTCTCAGAGGCCAAAGTAACGTCCTAAATTGCTTGTTTGTCTGACCAACAGTCTGAAAATGAAAGCTGTTTCATTTATTATCATGTATGACAAAGACAGGCAGCAAATTGTCAGATTTGAGAAGCTGAAACCAGCAAATATTTGGTACTTTTGCCTAGAACAAAATGACGATTCATTGGTAATCAAAATAGGTGTTTTTTAACATGCAAAAGTAGCACTAACCAGAAAGTACAGTTGAGGCTAAACAGATTGTATTATATTTGAAGGTATTTAGTCATAAACCAAAGTATTGGACAAAGTGAAATTAGGACCATGATGGCAGCACTAAATGAAAAGTCAGGGACCACTTAAGTCATTAGGATTTACTCTCCGGGGAACATGAATGTCTGTACAAAATGTGTCCCAATCCATCTTGAAGATGTTGAGATATTCTACTAGCTAGAAGTGAAAATTTTGATTGTGGCACTAGAAGAGAAGTCAGGAGATCGCCAAAGTCAGTAGGCTTCATCCTGGCGGAACCATGAATGTCTGAACAGAATTTCATGGTAATCCATCCAATAATAAGGGCTGCAACTGATTTTTTTTTTTGTCAAATGTGAAAAATGCCCCTTTCCCCGAACTCAAGTTGAAATCTTCAAATATCTTGTTTCGTCTGACCAACCGCCCAAAACCCAACGATATTTAGTTTAGAATGATACGAAACAGAAAGGCAGCTCATCCTCGTATTGGAACCTGGAAATGCTTGGCATTTGTGCTTGAAAAAAGACTCAAAATATGAATCAGTTATCAAAATATTTCCTTATCAATTTTCTGTCGATTGACAAATTAATTGATGGACTAATCATTTCAGCTCTGGGATAGTTGAGTTGAGATATTTCAGTCTGGACCAATGTGGGGAGCAGACAGGCCGACATTGCCTTCCTTAGAGCCAGGCTGATAGCGAGCCTGAAAACACAGATGAAAAGAAAAAGGCATATAAAAGTATAGACCATCATGGTGTGACTATCTCCCTGCCATCAAGGTTAAAAGAGAGAGAGAGAGGAAACACCACATCAGGTCAGGATGGAGCCCTGTCACCACTACCACTAACAGGCAGAGAGCAGTGTGCACTGGGTAATTGGGAAGAACTTCCTGCCCTCGGACTTGAGTGGCATATCTCGGCCGTGGCATGAAGTCAGTTACCTGATCGGAGCTCAGATATACCGAGCTGTCAGCTCAGCTCCAGAGTAATCACAGCCCTCCATTAACAAGCCGCTCACGCACCAAAATGGCTCTCAGAGAGAGAGTACGGTGTGCACACACAGACGAAAAACACAACCGAACACACAAACACACACATTTAATAGCGTACACACTCATGAGCCCACACGCAGAAGCTCCGAGGAGGCAGCTGATGAGCAATCACCTTGCAAATTGGCTTACTATACAGATATACTATACTATAGAAGCTAATTCAGACATTTTTCTCATACATTTACCTCATTGTGGAAACATGCCCCCTTTCGCTATTAACATCATTTTTCTGACGCTGGAAAATATCGTGCCATTTGGAATGTATTACGCCCCCCCTGTCACCTTGCTAATCAGCATAATATGAATTATTGCTATCATTACAGTGGGTGGCCGAGAAACAATAGGTCTTAATTATTCAACAACGAGGAATAATAAAGGGAAAGCAAATGCACCTTTAGTTTCTGCTGCCAACAATCATTAGAGTTTGTATCTCTCTCCCCTTTGAGAACAGAACTAGGCTCCATTTCTCTGTTGTGGAAATCATTTCTAAGATTGCAATGAGTGATGAGCTTGTTTCCCCCCCCCCCCCCCGAATATACTCCTTGTGTTGTTTGTCGGTGAGAGCTCAGTGCGGAAATTGCCCTGAGAGCCCAATAAAAATGTGCTTGGCAATAGTTTTTTCGAGTTATAATTTCTAGAGTGTAATTGTTATTGGTTCTGTGTGCCATTAAAGTGATGATTGGGAGGTTGATTTTGCTGAAGTTACATTTCAACTCATGTTTTGGTCCCTTATTTGAAGTTAGTGTAGGTAACATCATTAAGACCTTATTTATTTGGATACTTTATCATAATGAAAATATGGCTTGTTAGTAAAACTCCTAAGTTTGTGTATGTATTGTACTGTGAATTGGTGATGTTCTTTGAATATGGTTATCCACCAGTGATGAATCGAGTGATGTTGTTCTGCTAATAATATCATATGTCATTGTGGACTTTAAAGGTATAGGAAACTTGACCTAGAATCGAGTTCCTTCCATATTTGTCTATAAAAATACAAGCATTTGTATCAGTAATTATCAAAAAACATCAAACAACAGCTAAGGAGACTAAAAAGCGCTGTAAGGGTGTGACAATGCTAAAAGGCTGATATTTAGCAGGTATAATGTTTACCATGTTCACCATCTTAGTTTAGCATGTTAGCATGCTAGCATTTGCTAATTAGGACAAAACACAATGCTGTAAAGGCTGTAGTTTTGCAGGGATTTGGTCATAAACCAAAGTATTGGACAAACTGACATTGCCATCCCTAGAGCCATGCCGCTAGCATGACTAAAAACTTACCTGTTACTAAGCTTCACAAAATTCAAGCAACAGAGCCACTGCACTGCCTCCTACACTACATTGTTTAGCATTCCAGTTTGTTCTGTATCTATTTGTGCTGAAATTCCCATTGCACACAAATAGCCTCTCTCTTTGTCATTTGGAATTCACTAAATCCAATCGTCTACAAAAATCCGCCTACATATATATATATATATGTGTGTGTGTGTGTGTGTGTGTGTGTGTGTTGTTGCACCTGTAATAGTCCTTGCACTGTTCAACACTTCACAGAAGTCGGGAAGTCACCTTCTGTCAACACTAATCAGCACTATGAGTGACAATCACATATCAGAGTAGACACCCAGGTGGTGCTCCCTATTCAGTGTCTGAAGAAGAAACAACATCTGAACAATGAACAGCAATTGGTGACATTCTAGAGCTGATGGCAAGACTGCAAACACAATTAACACCTACAGTATTTAGCTAAAAATTCACAATTCCTGTACGTTTAATATCGCTCTAGGCAGCTGGTTTTGATTACCTTCAAAGACAAATAGTGAACTCTGATCCATCCTGTAAGCCTGTTTCGATTGGTCTCTCTATCTTATTTCAATTTTTTTTCATTTTTGTTAACCTCAAACATAAATTACATCGGGGTATCATAATTCCAGGTTGGCGAGGTCAAACTCATTATAGCAGACTTTCCTTGAGAGATAAAGGCTTTAGCTGAATCCACAAATCCGCTAGTACTGCAGGGTTCCTCTGACCTTTCAGAATGAGTTGCCAATCAAATTTCAGTCCGTCTTAATGGAGACATGGTGATTACAGCAGACATGAGCTATAAACTGCTGCCCTTCAAAAGAAAATGAAGTAACAAAATGAGTTAATATGGCTGCAGAGAGATGACTTCCACATAACAGAGAAAATACTGTAATGATTTCATTGGGGTTTTCATTGATCACTGTTTCTCTCTAGTAATTGATACATCTGTCACCACTGACATTCGTCTCAATGTCCTATTGACACTACAACATTCCTGATTGCTGATCAGTGCTGCTAACCGGAGGGGGGGCTGTCAAAATTCAAAGCGCGTCTTTGTGTGGTCTGAAAAGTGGAAACGGATACCGTCAGATCCCGAGATACCCAAGATAATTAACTTTCGGCTTGAAGGCATCCCTAAGACTTCCTGTCAGCTGCTGTTGGCACTGTTGACAAAGTCTCCAACGACAGACAGCAGATATGGAAATGACATTTGATTTATTTTTAGCTTATTTCAATTATGTCACAGCTGATTTACGCTCTGTAGATACCCTGAGCTCGAGATCAACCTGCACTGCTGTTCCGTGTATTCACTGTGCCATGGGATATGAAATTCAAGGTCACATTTCACTCCCCTGCTCACTGGATTCAGTTCGCATTGAAATTCTACCACATATCCAGATCACATGGGTTTTTGTCAAACCTAAGCAATACTCTTGCTTGCTTTATATGAACTACTGCCAGCTTTACACAAATGCCTGCTTTCTTTCTTGCAGGTACAAAATCTCTGTGAAGGCTTTTAGGTCAAAGGCCTGAAAGAAGGTCTGACTTTGAATTATTGCAGCCAGAAGGGCATCTGTAACATATTACTGGCAATTTTGGTTTGGGCCTCACCAAGAAAGGTCTTTTAGCACAACCAACCACCTTAAAACCTGAAGACCAGAGTCCACCTTAACTTAAAGAGCAACTTAACATCCTGTTTTAGCTTGAACAGATCCTTGTCAGATCGTTGTGCCAGTGTTCCTCTATCTCTCCTGCTGTCTAACTGATGCGTTTCAGCCATTTTCAGATGTTTTAATGCCTATAGATTACATCTGACGACCGTCAAGAATTCATAGAACTATAGTCACATGTGTAACTCTTGTTTTACAGGCCGGTAATGGCTCGCATTTCACTTGAACAGCCTGAAGCGTCTTTCTTACTGGCCGAAATTGAAAGCAGTGACAGTGACTTTAGTCTCGCCACCACCACTGTGGTGTTTGAACTGCTAGCTTAACATTAGCTTAGCAAGGCTTCAGCAGAGGTAGCAGAGCTGGAAGGTAACACAGTCTGAATGGGTGGTAGTGAAGTTGTCAATTTTCTACAAACACTATAACACTAATATACATTGTAAACAACTACATTAAAAGTAGTAGAGGTAATATTACTACTAATGTAGTATTTCTACTACTGCTACTCTCAGTTGCAAGCTCACAATCTTTCCATACTCCACACTGTCCACACTGCTGACAGTTGATTTCTATCGGGGGGAGAGATGTGTATGGGGTGAGGGTGGGGGGTGAACATGACGTTGCCTTGTAATTTGTAATTTATGTCCCAGGGTACTTCATAGATTTTTGTGGTGTCTACAGAACAGTATTACTGGATTTTCCCTGGAAAAAGGTGAACAACTTTGCAAACACTACAGACGGGGAACAGGGTCAATAGATAGTCTAGTTACTAGTAATTTACTAACCAAAAAGTAGATTTAGTGTTAAGCTACTCTTTAAATTGATATGGGTTTCAGGTCTGTGCAATATTTTGGGTGGACCTGATAAGGGTTTGGTCTTTATTCCAGCAATCAACAGGCAGAAATGAGATTCCTGATTTGAATATGCCTCATCATGTTAAGAGACTGTGCCTGTTACTTTAAGAACATCGAATTATGAATTGTGCATTAAGAAATGCTTGTGCCTTTTTATTTTAATGGAAATGACCCAGATCTAATTGGAAATGGCCTAGATCTTGATTACTCTAATTATGCACCTGGAGCAGACAAAACAAAATACTTGTCTCAATGTGAGGCCTGTCTAGGTGTTCTTAACATAACTATAGGCTTAATTGGTTGACCTTTTCAATGCACACAGCATTATTGAAGCCCTAATTAAGAGTCCCATTAGAATCTAAGATCCTGTCAATTAAGTTCTTGAACACAAAGATTTAGGTCTCTCTAAGACTCTCAGCAGTCATCATCGAAGGTAAATGTCAGTTCATGGCAGAAAAGCCGACCTGCTGTTGCTCTGAGGAATGAAAGAGAAAGTGGTAGAAAAGACCATACTGGTGTTCAATCGCAAAGCAATTACATTAGTTGAAATTTCATTAAAATGCTAAAATACAGGATTTTAAAAACATTTGACTGACAGTGTAGATTCTTTCTCAAAATCTAGCAGTGAAATGAAGCAGTGTCAATTAGTGACTCATGTTAAGATGTTAAAGAGTCCTGTACTGTAGGCCGGGCAGAGAAGTGGAAAATGTAAGGTTGGAGGAACATTTTTCTCTTCTTCTCCTTATATTCCTGGCTGAATAAAATTTCAGACCAGAGATTTACACAAGAGACAGCCTAGATGAGGACTAGCTCAACATCCATCCACTATTAAAACATTCACTTTATGCTCACAATTACATCTTATATCCAGTGGACAGCAATGACAGCCCTCTTTAGTCTTTGCCTATTTTTCAAGCTGTTGCTGCATAGTGAATCAAGATTACATATCCTGTGTATCCAACTACAGTATGTCCTCCTCCTGTTTCTCCTTCCTCCTTCTGCCTTCAGTGCTAGGAGAACAGCTGCTCTCAGGAGAGAGAAATATGGGTCATATTTCCCTGGATCGCCTCTGTAACCTCTCAGTTCATAATGATCATGTTGAGTGAGACGCTCTCCAGGCATTCTACAGCAGAAGTGTGTCATCTTCATTGTGCTGCATACATTGCCTTTCAGCATGTAAGTACCCCCCACCCTCTTCCCATGCAACAGGATGATTAACTAATATGTTATAACAAATAACAATAAAATAAAAAATAATAAATGTGACATCTCGATTTGAGTTATAATTGTAGTTTTACCTAGGGCCAATCAGTGTCATTTTGAAGGCTGGGTGTAGCTGTGCATGTGTGATGCATATTTTCCTCAGGTTTTGTCGAAACGAAATCAGTGGAGTCTGACATATTGCATGTGACACATGAATGAGCAAACAAATTATGTACCCCCCTTCAAACCTGGGCTGATCAGTGTAAATTCTGAAAATACTGCATGGGGACGAAGTGGGGAGACACTCCCTCAAGTTTCAGAAAACTCCAACAAACAAATTAGACCAAGTGAATTTTCTGGAATATAAAAATGAAGTGAAGTGTCACAATTCATTCAAATCCAGTATCGTAATGGATGGATGGACAGACAGATATATGTAGGCTCAGAAAGTAAATGGTAATATCACATGACTTGTAGAATCACAATACTTAAAAATCGCAATAAATATCAAATCGGCACTCAAGTATCGCGATAGTATCGAATCGGGAAATAAGCATATCGTCCCAGCCCTATTGTCAACACTGCCGAAAACCTGTGCCAACAAAGAAATACTGGAGAAGTGCCACAAAAAACGCTTATCACCTGAAGCATCACCAATACAGCCTCAAACACCAATACTGACACAGTTTTTATTGTGCTATATCAGAGTGATAACACCTTTTTGACATACTGCCCGGCCCAAGTGTAAACAGATGTAAGATCTATTTCTCATCTTCCATTTTCATTGTGGTTTACAAAGGACATGCTAAAACTCTAGAGCACATCATGTTTAAACCACTGCATGGTACGCACATGAAAAAATCATCTTTCAATGCTTTCAGCCAAGGGCAAAGTGTGTGTATAGTATACATACGCCTGTTACATTACAAATGCATAAAGCTTTCAGGGAGAGTGCATAGAAAATAAATTACATGGAGAATGTTGTAGCCACAACAAGCTGGGCCCAAAGACTGTTGAGAGGAATATACAGAGAGAGCTACAGGTAAAAGGATTACTCTCTCCTCTTTGGTTTTGTTATAGCTCTACAGCCTCAGCCTACAGTCCTTATCATCATTGATTTTTCACTGAAGCCCCACCTCTTCCCCAGCTCTTTGCCCCTGTCAAAGGAAAGGAGAGACAAGCCCTTGATGAGTGCACCTTTGATCTCTCTGAGGCGCCTCTGCTCCTCCTCCTTTCTTTCTCCCGTCATCCTCCCTCTCCTGTCTGCTGGGGAGCTGTCAAGAGTTCTGAAGGCTCGGTCTGTCCGCTCCACTCCCTCATCCCACCCGACCAAGTCTCTGGGCTCTTTCATCCTCACGCCCAATGCTTTATGAAGGCGGCTCGAGTCCCAGAAGGACCTCGCTGCCACCCAAAGTCTAGCCTCGGCCGAGTAGCCGCTCCCTCCCCCCCTCCCTCCCCTCAGCCCTCCGGTTAATCGGAGTTGGCGTTCTCTTTCAGTAAAAGCGCAGCCATTAGTCAGCATCGAGGGCTCGTTCCTCACTGTTAACAGCTAATTGTTGCAATCGCTCCATTGAAGCACCGGCAGTGTAGTGCATGAGTGCTAAGAACAACAAGGTGCCACGCTTCTGCAGCATTGATCAGGTTCACACATTAAATGTGCATAACAAGTAGGTTAACACATCATTTCTCTTTATTTATGAAACTGTCAGCGCTGAAATAGCCAACCAATTCAGGCCCAGAGGGAGATGTTTCAATCACAGTTCAGCCTTTGATTTAATCTTGTTATTTACACAATGTAGCCCGAGCTCCTTGTTTATCGTCACTCCGCAGATCTTGATGCAATATTTCACTTTAGAAGAACAGTTGGACTAGCTCCCGTGGGATTTGCGCGTCATCTCTCCAGCCCGGCATTTGTTATCTTCCCATGAAAAGATCCAGTGACTGGCCCATACTTCAACAACGCAATGAGCCGAGCCCGACTTCAATCCCTTGTGCTATTACATATTCAATTAAATTTGTAGTCTGCTCCCTGGTAATAGTGATGAATATGCAGGGCGTTAATTTCTTTTTGTCACAGATTCAGAAGAAGGAGACATTTGGGGTTGACAAAGCGTGCGCGTTGATTGGATCCCTTGTTGCCGCAGGGCGAACTGGTGGAGGTTAATGTTGCAAACAAGGACAAAGTGTTCTGAATGATACATTCCTGAGCCCCTGTGTAACTGGCACACTATGCATCGCTCGCACCGGTCACAGAGAAATCACACATATGAGGAGGGGATGCGTTCCAAGAAAGATGCCTTATGTTAACAGTTTGGAAATTCTGTAAGATGCCTTAATAGAGTCTGCAGCATCAGTACAATTAGGACATTTTTGGACAATCATTTCAGCAAGCCTCCACTATTTATTTGAAAAGCAAACGGAAGATCCACCCAGGTACAATGGGCCTCATTCAAGAACATTTTTATTAACCTGATACGAGTGTTCCAAGGCAGATTAACCAAACTCTCTTAACCAAGCAACCTCGTCATGAATTGCTGATTTCAACTGGATAAATCTCTTGTTGAGGAGCAGGTTCATGAGAAGATTTGATCATTAGTATAATCAATGTCCCAAATTGATATTTAAAGGCTGCCCGTTCTTCTCCATCTGCAGGCAAGTTTCATCCACCAAAATGTTACCAGAGTGAAAAGAAGAATTTCACACCGTGGAATTCTTACGTCAAGTGCTGAACAGTTTGCGAATTTTGTTTGAATCTAAGAGAAAATTCTAAGTCTGCAAAAATTGGTGAATTTGTTGTCTTAAATCACTTGTACATGCCACTTAAGAAGCAATCTGTTCCCATGAGTGCTTCCTGCACGGGGCCCAATGTTTCCTCCATCCTTTTTATTTTGCTACCTGTGCATGCATTTAGGGCTTATTAATCTTTATTATTGTTATTTTTCAGGCAAAAATGGCAAAAATGATCTGGTTCCAGCCTCTCTAATGTGATAATTTGCTGCTTTTCTTTATCTTACGGGATGGTAAACTGAACATCTTTTGGAGTGTTAGTCGGACAAAACAAGATATTTTTAGACATTTCACACTTGGCTTTATGAAATTGTGAGAAATTCAGATTTTATGACATTTATAGACCAAACAAATAATCATGAAGATAATTAGCAGAAACCTACATAGACAAAGAAACGCCTGGACATAGCTTTATATGTTTGACAATTCTGAGCTTATTGTTTGAGTCAGTATCAAGTGTTATACATCATATGATTCAGGGGAACCTACCCTTTCTTTCTGGTGCAGTGTATAGTCACCATCATGTATTACCTCTATGTGAGCATATTATATTTGACATAAAACAACAAAAACCTTTGGTTGAATAACTCCATGTGAAAAGTTGTGTTTAGGTGTTTTAGAACTCCATGTGAAGTTTGTGCAAATACACATTTTCCTCAGTGAGTTACAGCCATTTATTGGATATTGTCCTGGAAGTTTATTCACTGTGACAATATATACGTTTTGGCGCTGTCTTTATATTTTGGTCAATATCACCTCTGAGAGTAAATATCAAAGAGTTATATATCATTGGAAAATAGACAACCTAATCTGTCGATATATTTCCACCACAGCCCTGATTCTCGAAAAATGCACAATTCAAAGTGCCTCAGAAAGCTGAGAATCTTACAGTTCAGACACAATTTACAGCTTGTCCCGCAAAAAAAAAAACAGACCAAAGTTATTTAATGTTTTGTAGAACGTGTCTAGCACACTTTCTCCATTAACTGTCAGTTAGCCCGTCATTATTTATTTCTAACTGTATCCTCTGAACAATGTTGAAATAGCTGGCTGACCATGATTCACACCTTGCCAAACAAAAGGAGCCAGCCAACGGTTGCCGTAGGAACCCTCAGAGCGGTGACAACAGCTTGCACTCTACATGAAAGGGATTTGTTCACTCCTATTCCAAAGTTGTCGCTTCTCTTCCAGCACAGCCATCGCAAGTTCTGAGCAATTGATGGCTTCAGATATGTGTAAAAACTGAAGTTGTGAGCATCTCTGGTGAGCCTAAATTGCTTTTCCCCAGACTAGCGATGAATAATGCGCTGCCCTGAAGACAAATGAGAGTCTGCTTTAAATGTTGTAGCATTGGTAAGCTTGTGTTACACTCAGGATAAGTTGGTATATTCCCTTGGCTCGAATAGGTCATTTGATCACAGAAGCTGAATTAACACTTTCTACCATCATCCTGCCATCAGTGAAAAGGCACTTTTTCTCCTTCTTACAAACACTTGCAGCGGTAGTGAAAGAAATCACTGGATGATTCTAAGTGTGATTCCAGGTATAGTAGGTGCAGATAGGAGCTCAGGCTTCATTAATGTAGCCATTTCACTGACAAAAGCTGCTGTTAAAGCTGCATGACAGCACTTAGCAATTGAGTGGAGAGTGTCTTACATGATTCTGTCCTTGGCAGCCCACCAGGCACACTTGGTGTTTCCAGAGCAATGCAAGAACAATCTGACAGTCTTTATATAGGTTGCTTATATAATAATACATTCAATCAGATTTGAATGTCTTGTTTTTGCCTTTGGGCATTATCCTTTCACACTTTATGATCCTGCTGTATGAGAATACAGTCATGTATTATACTGGCTGGTTTATATAAAAGGTAGAATTCTGTGTGTGTAGCTTTAATTTGGCTTGTACTTGATTGTTTTCTTCTTTATAGGTCTTCTACAAAGGTCCATACATATATTTACAGCCATAAAATATGTGTATCGCCTTCGAAGGAGTTATTCTGTAAACAAACTCAGTGGTTGGGTGACAATTGAAACAGCAGGAAACACACCACTCTTATGAATTGACACTTGAAGACAGAAACTTTCTTCTCAGACATTTTTCCTGTTCATTTGTGACTACTTTGACTGCACTGCAAGTATAACCAGTTTATCTCCCAAATTTCCCAATCCTCTTTCTCCCTCTCTCTCTCTCACAGCACACACTGTGAAAATCGATGATAGTGACAGAGCGTGGGAGGCAGAGGCTGCCAGAACAATGTCATCCAGAGTCACTGATGTCACCTCCACTGTACCCTGCACTGGGAGCGCTGCCAAAGAGGGACTTTTTGCCGCTGATTCAGCCGGCACTCAACCTGGCAACCATGGTGATGTGTATCGTGGGATGCCTGTAAGTGTCATTAACTGGCATGGATGAGTGTTGGTCGTGGCAGGGCACTGCCACATGCTTTGCCATCACACACACACAGCTGTGCTTGGCAGAGGTCTCAAGGGAGAGATGGGAGGGGGGGCAGGTGGAAAAGGAGGGGGAAAAAAGTAAGAAACAGAGGCAAAGACAGAGAGGAGGGATAGAGGGATGATGGAAGGTTTTAAAGGAGGAATAAGAGCAAAACTCCAGAGAGACAGAGAGTAAGAACCCTCAACGCAAGGTGAGAAACTGAAAGGCAGAGTGGGAAGCAGAAAGAAAGGCAAGCGAGTAAAGTCAGGCTGACTCATTCCCCGAGGCTCATCTGGAAATGCTCTTTCGTCTTCTGTTCTCTGTCTGCCGAGTCCACAATAACAGCACGTTGAAAAGATGCGCCATCCTCCAAAGGAGAAACAAATAATGGATTCATAAAGAACTGCCTCTTCTTAGTTGAGGTACAGTCCTGGACATTCTCTGTCTCTGAAGCAGCTTTGAGATGAATACTGACGGCGGACTCATGGTGCTGGCTACGAATTTATAAAGCTGTTGCTAACGGCTCTACTGTACTGTGCTGCACATCACAATGCCCAACTTTCATGTTACAGGATTAGGAGGGATCAGTTTTCTGGATCAATAGGATTATAGCTGCTGTTAACCCCTCTGAGATGAACGAATCACAACCTACAGAGAAAACAAGGGGATGTACAAATAAAAAAGTGTGTTTCAGGGTGGAAGGAGGACAGTTCTGCCAGTGCATTGCATGCCAAAACAAACAGTAATTCCAAGCAGGAATAATCTGTACTTGGAAGAAGACAAAAACCTGCCCACGGCACAACATTACCAAAAGCACTCTGGAAAATAAAGAAAAGAAAGCTCTGATTGTTCGAAGAGCCCAAATAGAAAAATCACTCAGTGTAATTGGCCTGCCTTTCTTCTCCTTCTACCTCTAGAGAGGAAGTGAAACATGCTTGAATATGTGCACAGAGAGCCGTGTCTTCTAGACTTGCACAATAATTGGCTACTTTGCAGGGCTCATACACGAGTCAATACCTACCATCAAATCCACTTTGAGCTGCTTTCAGCCCATTACGTCCGCTGAGGGTGAGGCAGTTTGAAACATACAGCTTGCAGGTAAATTACAGAGAAGTGAGCACTCCGCAACAACCTTTATTTGTTCTCTGCTTCCACACAAATGCACAGAAGAAGAAGAAAGCAAAGAGGAATGTTGTCAATGTGTTGTTAATATGCAAAGACAAATGCTTTCTACTTATTGAAGTAACAGTGAAGCAGTGGTTTGGCTATTATTTTCCTATTTATTATTATCTGATGCTTCCTGTTGCAACATAGCATCAATGGCTTGTGTGGGTGGTAAATGTATAGTATGTGTAAGCTTTCCTCACACCAATAAAGAAACAGAATACTACTCACAATACTACTGCCCAGTGTGTGTGTGTGTGTGTGTGTGTGTGTGTGTGTGTGTGTGTGTGTGTGTGTGTGTGTGTGTGTGTGTGCGCACGCGCATCTGACTCACTGAACACTGCTCTCGCATCAGCCCCTGACTCTCAGCAGCACCAGATGGATCCTCGGGAAATAGCCTGGGAGAAAATTAAGAACAACAGCTGTCAAATAAGTGAGCGAAGTGAGCGCGAGAAGAAGAAGAAGAAGAAGAAGAAGAAGGAGGAGGAGGAGGAGGAGGAGGGGAAAAAAGAAATCCCTGTGAATACATACAGTTGCACCTTGCACAGGTAAAGCCAGACTGACATTCAGCGAACGGCTTATTAGGAAATTTCATGGGAGTTGTGAAGTGATTATCCTGAACCTGTCAGCTGCAAACAGCATGTCAAAATGCCACCCAGGCATTTCCCCCTCCAGGTGGTTGATGCGTTGCTGCAATGAAAACTAAACATGTGTTCATGAGACTGATGGCTGATGAGGGAGTGTGGGAGGGGGCGGGTGTGGAGTGCAGATAGGGTCCAAATAATACACACACACAACATTAACTCTTACTCTAAAATGAGCACACGAGAACACCCAAGAGCACTCGAGTGTGAATGATTCCCTTCATTCTCCTTATGTCTCTCTGTCTATCTGTCTGTAAACTGATTTGCTGCGCACAGAGCAGCTAATAAAGGGTGTCAATGAATGAATGAAAGTGTGTCATCCTGTCCCCCCCCCACTACCACCACCACCACCACCACCACCACCACATATACTGTCACTCTGAGCTGTTTGATCATCACAAATCCTCTACAATGTATTTAAATCTACATTCGTAAGGGAGGGTAAAGCAAAGAGCTCTATTACATATGTTGATCCCCGATTATGGTAGCAGCTGCTGCAGCACCAAGTGTAAAAAAAGAGAAAACTGGCTGACTGTGGCCCCACTTTGCACCTCTCACGCATAGCTGCTGGTTGTGCTAGCATTAGCAAGACTGATAATCTACACTATATGGTCTAAATTTTGTGGACACTCCTATCCACATAATTTGTGTAGTTTTGGTCTTAATCTTTTTGAGGTTGTTTTTCTTGGCTTGAGATAGGCCCCTTAGTTCAAATGAATGGAAATCTTAATGCAACCAGCATATAGTGATACAGTATTTTAGACAATTGTTCTTCCAACTTTGTGTCAACCGTTTGTGTTTGTCCCTTTCCTGTTTCCAATGTGACAATGCCCCGTGCACAAAGCCAGCCAGTGGAAGAACTTGACTGGCCTGCACAGAGCCCTGACCTCAACCCGATCCAACACCTTTGGGATGAACTGGAACACAGACTGAAAATCAGGCCTTATCACCCAACAGCAGTGTTGAAACTCACTAATGCTCTGGTGGCTGAATGGGAGCAAATCCCTGCAGCCAGGTTCCAAAATCTGGTGGAAAGCCTGAAACCAGAAGAGTGGAGGCTGTTATAGCAGCACAATAATGCCTATGGTGTCCGAATAACATGTTCAACAATCACATGGGTGTTATGTTTGGGTGTCCACATAGTTTTGGCACACATTTCTGTTACTGCACAAGCTCCATGCATGGGTGCCCTGGCTTTGAAGCTTTGAGATAAAGCTAATTAGATGTAGGTAGTGATTGTTGTATGAACATTTTTCTTGTAACTCTGACTCACTGACAGAATCACAAACAATACAGAGAGCTAATCCGAAAATGGGCAAACATTTGTTTTAGTTGACATGTGCATAATCACTGCACAGTACGTAGTTCCTGCAAGCAGCTAAAAAAATGATGTGCAACAGAATGATGCGCAGGTAATAAACTGTCTTCAGTCTGGGTTTTTTTGGAAAGATATAGAACTGTGTTATTCAAAACTCGAATCTATCAACCTTACTATCCCTTTACTCTGCATGCATCAACCTGAGTGACTTGCTTTATGGAGCTCAAAGAAACACAGCTAAAGTGATGGCAGTCCGTCTGTTCACCCCGTACTTATTTTAACCCAAACCATGATCTTTTCTTAATCCTAACCAAGTAGTTTTGTTGCCTAAACCTAAGTGAGTCTGTATGAGACGCCAGAGGGCATGACATGAGTGATCACCCATGTGAATATAACAGCCTTCTGAAGCTACTAGTAGGTGTAGCAGGCCCCTTCTAACCCATATCTATGAGGCTGATAACCACTGATAACGCCCATTCAATCAAGTGATAACATTCAAAGCGGGTGGTCTGTTTTTGTCTCTACTAAAGTGAAAGAGTTTCCCAACATTGATCAAACAGGCAAGATCTTATTTATGCAGGGCTCCCCACAGCTTCAAAATGTCTAAATTAACATAATTCCATGTAGCTGTGATCATATATACCATTGGGTTCCAATCTGAATTTAGAGTTGAATTAAGTATTCTGTTAGGGTGCTGTTTATTTTTGTAAATGTTCAAGGCTGAACAAGATAAACTTGAAGTTACCGCTGGGATTATTTTGGGTGCAAACTTTGAAGATACTAAGTAAAGCCATTAAGATGTTGATCATACTTTGTGCTTTATGTAACAAATTCTATTTCAAGATTATTTATCTCATGACTCTAAAATCGTCAACGGGCAAATTCAGATAGGTCAGTCAAGAATGAGACTTTTGACTTCTTAGCGGTCTGAGAAAATGTTTTTTTGTCCTGGTATTGTCACTCAGCAGCATCTAAGAATTAAAGTTACAGAGTCATTTAACAGCAGGCTGAAAAGAAGTGCTTCAAAGCCCTCCTCTGGCTGAAGGTTGCAGGCCTGTTTCACTTCTGACCACACCCAGCATCACTGATGACTGAGATTAGATTGTTAATACTGATGCATCAATGTTAGAGCAGAGTTCTACTGTTTTAACTACTTTATACAGTTAGCTAGATTGAACTACTTTATACAGTTGGCTAGACTGAACTACTTTATATACAGTTAGCTAGTACAGTTAGCTAGTTTTTGCTGCTTTATATACAGTAGCTAGTTTAGTCCAGTGGTTCCCAACCTAGGAGTCGGGTCCCTTCAAGATTAATCTGAAGGGTCGTGAGATGATTAATGGGAGAGGAAAGAAGAAGAAAACTGTTCTGCTACACACATTTCTATTGATTTATGGACTTTGCTCTAATTGTAACGTTTTTTGTGAATAATGGATGATTTGAACAATTATTGAAAATTAGTTTAGAGGGGAAGGGTCTCTTTGTTGGGACTGCTAACAACTCAAAGACATCTGAAACGTGTTCACTGAGTGTGACTTTTTAAATCGCTTTTTTAAAATTAATTTTACTTACTGAATGGAAACATGCAGTGCAAATGATCTCAGGGATAAAACAGAAGTATGTTTCCAGCTGTGCTGTGCAACTACACTCAGAAAGGACTTTTCTCCTCTGCGTAGTTTGAACAGCAGGTTTTCTTGTCATGGGTCATCACACTCAACGTTGTGCCGAGCTCAACTCAACCACTGACATGACAAAGTAACGGTCTCAGGTAAAAGTGAAAATACGGTGTTTCTTCATGGATCATGGTCTGCTGCTGCTCGTCAGCACTTTGGGTTTCCAATTAAGAACGAAAACGACAAGACAGCTGACGAGATGGAGACCGCTTACAAGTTGAGTATTGTTTTACACATTCAACACAAGCCTAAAATAGGTTTTTAATAGGAAATTTCTCTGAGCAGATGCATGCTGTTGTACTGTGTGCTGTTTTTTAATTACTTTTTTTCTTTTTACCATCCATGCTAATTTAGAGATAACATTTGTCTTTGTATTCAAACAGATATTAAATGGCTTTGTTGTTTGTTTTTTTTATTTATATAAGTTTTTTTTATGTATACACACGTGCTTCATTCAATGGTAGCATTATAATTTATGAACCAGAAAATATGCCGTTATCCTGAGGAAATCCTCCTGGGTGCTCTCCGTCACCTTTATTATCCTTTCTAATGCATTCTCTCAGGAGCCCCCATAGATTTTTCATTTTGATGAAATGACAGGTAGGTTCAACTCTTTTCTTTTGCGTTTCCACCCTTCTGGAGAGAGTAGCTCCAGTTGACAACCAATTAGATTCTAGCAGACTGGGAAAAATACCTGAAATATAGCACTGTGAGTGTGTTCATTCTTAAAATTAGTGATTTAGGGATGACATATGCCAGGAAAGAATAACACCAAGCCAAAGTTATCAATATGCAAAACAACAAGCAGTATCTATATTCTGTAATAAGCTGCAGAGCACATATTTCCTCTGGAATTGTATGGGGGATGAATGGATAGAGAAAAGCTACTGTGAAAGGAAATATCAGGCAAAGTGATTGTTTAGGCAAGACAGGGCGCATGTGTGTGTGAGGTGGTTTTGTATGCAGGGTTGGACGGTGGCTGAGGGGACTGATTAGCAGCAACATCTTGTGCCAAGCTACTTCTTAGCTGTACTGATTTCACCCAGCTATCTGTATTCATTTATGCATGGAGCGACCGTGGAGGATGAGTGGTGTGCAAAACAGAATATTTTTCCTTCATAGGGTCTCTTTTTCTCTCTCAGTTTTCACCCCTCACTACTGCTATCTCTTCTGCCTCCCGAGTCTTCATTCCCTTTGCAGTTTCAGTTCAATATTGTGAGAAATTACATTTCAAGATTCTCATTTTGTCGTTCTTTTGTGTTGGATGCCGGACTAAAGGGGTACATTGTTGTTTTGGGGCTTTTAATGCTACTATGCAGCCACCCACTGCACAGGAACAGTCTTACTGTGAACAACAACTAAATAACTCTGAGAGGGATCGAAGCATCTCTGAGTGAAAGCAAACCGCTGTGCAGTACACATGATTCTCCTCTATCAGCTATGGGCCTCATTTTTCAGGTTGGCTTGGGAAAAAAAACATACAAAACATGGACATGTCTGAACATGCCTTCAGAACTCTTTTGTTGGATTAACAGATTGATTTGACTTTTGAGACTGACAGCCACTTGTGTAGCTAGGGCTGATTTGAGGAAAATATCTAGCTTAATTGCAATTTTGCTAACAAATATTGCAATTTAAATTGTGAATAATTTCTTTAGTCAAGCCTGTTTTTGTGGTCTGTTAAACAAGATATGATTGTACCAAGCATAATCACAAACTTTCTACATGAATAGAATCAGATAAACTAATGCAGTTGCTTGATGTTGAGGTCATCCCAGGGTGCACACCAGTCAACTTCTGAGTAGAATGGCTAGCTTTCTACAGAAAAGTTGTCTGATATCTGACTGACAACCCCTAACAATGTTGTTGTTAGGGGTTGTGTGTGTGCTGTGCTAACAATTGCTTACAACATAAACTGGGAGATTCAGAAAACTCTGTCTGCCACTTGTCTGCCTTTACACTCCACTAACAAGCTACCTGTTAGCTAAGCTAACTGTCTGACGTGATCATCTGGATCATTTGTGGAGAAAAAGACTCACCACTCACAAAAAAAAGAGACACAGTCCAATCAGAAATGATACAGAGTGGTGTTTCTTCTTCCACAAAACCATCTTTAGCCAACCTAAATGTACAGACACGGGCATGCAGAGAAAAGTCCTTTTTCACCGCAGACAGTTTGACTTGTCATAGCAGGAAATGCACAGGTGTTACTAACAACATTAACGATGGCTCTGTTCTGTTCAAGTGTCCTAGTAAGCCATGACAGTGTGACAGCATGCACAATAACAGGACCCTGAAACTGAAGCAGCCATCATTCATTGTATAATTCACACCTGTGCTTTTCCTGCTGTGACACATCAAGACTGTCTTCTGTGCAAGAGGCGTATGGGCATACAGACCCTTTCCACAGCAGACATTTTGACTCATCAAAGCAGGAAAAGCACAGGTGGAATTAATAACATTAATGATGGCTGCATTCCATTTAAGAGAGCAAGTTCCAGGGCTCTGGTAGTGTGTATGAGAGGTGTGGAAAAAAATCCATTCTCTTTTGATTGATTATGTCTCGATGCAGAAAACTCAGAAATTTAAAACCCAATTTGCGATGTTATGATCGCCTATAACAATTTTGTGAGACTGGGCTGTACGTAGTATGTTCCTTATGGCTGAACCAAACTCTTTCACCAACACTGGTGGCTGAAGCCGTACAACACATCCACAAACATTAATACTGTATAAAATACTAAATTATGAACACTGGATCCTGGAAAACATGTTAGATAAGTGAATTAAATTGAATTGTACTCTAAAACAAATTGTGGGGTCCCTGCTAACAAATAAAAAACATCTGACAGAAGGAAATAGGTGAGTCAAAATTTTAATTTCGGACACTGATCAAGATGCATCGATAATCGTTTTATAATCGCATCGTAGCCCTCTGAATCGTAATTGAATCAAATTGTGAGGTGCCTAGAGATTCACACCCCTAGTGTGTATGCTCACTCAGTGACATGGCTTACTGGGACACTTGATGCAATGGAGCCATCGTTAATGTTATTATTTATACCTGTGCTTTCCCTGCTGGTCGGTCAAGAGTTACTTTGTTTTCCTGCCAACTCAGAGTTAAAGTTAATTAGCTACTGCTAATTTGCTCAATTTCTTTAGAAAACTTTCAAACTTTCACTTACTTCAGCTTCTTAAGACACCGTTGATTATGCTGATTAAGTTAGAACTAAAATTGTAGCTTGTGCTATTTGAAAACTGCACTTATGATCTGATCATGATTCTGAGATTTAAAAATACCAATCATTTAGCCCTATGTGCAGCTGTGACAACTTTTCTTCAAGGCTTTATTTTTTGGGTTTTCTGAGCGCTTCATGTCTACAATTAGACCAGGTTTAGCAGGGCTGCTGTCTTCTGGAGGGCTTACACAGCCCACAAATAGAAAACCCCAAGAAGTCAATCAAAGTGGACCTGCTTTACTCTGAGCTGACTGCTGTAGGGCTGTGGTGCTGCTGCCCATATATCCTGACCTACACTAACAAAGCCATAATGGCCCTGGCATGAACCTTAAAGCTTGCTCACCACCACGTTTGTTCATATGGGAACATTAGCAGCTCAGTCTGTCGCCGAATGTGGATTTGAAGAACTAACACATGAAGCATAACACAACAGAAATGCAGCAGCAGCAGCAGCTATAGACACTGTGGCGACACCTTGGTGACTTTTCAAACTCAACAAATATATTGCAAAGATATTAACATGATAATTAGCATTTCACTTCTGGTGATTTCTATCGAATATTTAAAAAAAATTCAAGATACAATCACAATACCTGCAGGCCAGAAAGACTCCAGAATCAATTATTACTCCTCATTATGTTGTTCATCTGGTACTGATATTACCATGGGTTCGACATGTTGCACATTTGAAATCCCTCCACTCCATACAGACGTATAAAAGGGGGAAATCAACACCCACAGTAGCTGCTAATGCTGCTGGAGTTAATTCACTATCCTGCCTCTCAGTGAAGCCGCAGCTTAGAAAAATGGGTCTAGTGCAGAGAGGTAAGCCAAGTCTTCCATTGCTCTCATTAACCAACTAAATAATGAGGACAGTAATGACAGTAACTGTAAAACTGAACCAAATGGACACAGACGGGTGACCAATTAAAGGAATAACTGAGGCGAGGAACAGCGAATGCAGACACTTCCATACAGGACACAAAGGGTCACTGTCTGTGTTAGACGGCCCTCTCTACCACCACCTTCAAAACCTGCAATGAAGGAATATCTTTTGGAAGAATGGCTGCTCATCTCTCCAGTAGAGTTCTGCACACTTCAATCAATGGTAAAGAGTACTGAAGCTGTTCTGAAGGCTATTAACACACTTCCTTTTATGTGTCACCCATGTGAAGCTATACAGTTTAGTTCCCAGCAAGGATTTCGCAGGAACACGTGATCTGTTTCCAGTACAGCAGAAGGTTATGTGCTGACAGTATGCACCAGCAAAAAAGACGAAAATCGATTAGTCAATCATCAGAAAATTACATTTATGAAGCAAAAAACATATATTTTTTTAATACATTTTTATTTATGTCTTATGTTTTCTATTTCTTTTTTATTATTTCTGACAATTCTTTGACTAAAACATTTAGTATATTTGATCTCTGTCGATCAACTAATTAAACAATCAACTAATTGTTTCAGCTCTAACTGAAAATAATCATTAGTTACAGCCTTATGTTCAGTATAACCCTAAAACTGTATAAAATACTAAGTGTTATAAGGCCTTTACACAACGGAGGCGTTTTTTTCATGTGATTAATTCGCACGTCAATATATTTTTTCGAACTGTTGTTTTTGTCATGAGTACTTTCACACAGAAATCGAAAATTACGCTGCGAAAAGGCGACGTAATTTTTTTCAGAACAAGGATGATTTTGGGATCTGTTGATTGTTTGTGTTTCTCAACACCCTGTATTATACGACAAAGGACACAAACATTATAAAGACAATGAACTCAAGAACAACAACAACATGTGGAGCAGCACCGCCGGATGCAGGATAGTGAGTAGACTAGTTTACTTTTGGATGTAGTATATTCGCAGGCAAGTATTTCGCATTGTCCTTTATTCATTACGTCCCCAGTGTGTAAATGCATTTATACTATACAAAGGCAACAGTCAACTGTGTTGACTGGATTACTATATGATCAATAACCACTTACTTATTTTGGAATTGAAATGCGACATACATTTTCAAACAACAGATGGAGACGGTACAAGATGCCAAAGTCTTCGACATCCAAGGACCCAGTTGGACAGCAGCTGACAGGCTGCATCAGCGATATGTGTATATGTATGACAGTGGGTGTCACACACATACAGAGTGTGTGCTGGTCAGCTGTGATCTATCAGCAGAAAATCAGTAACATGTATTACAGCTTGTCCTCAGGCTAACAAAGGGCTCATGCAGCGTAATGGATGCTGGAATCCACATAATTGTGGTTTATTGATAACTTTCTGTTATTGATGACCACCAAGCAGTATGCCTGTACTGTTGTAATTGTAACTCCCAGGCTTTGCTACTGTTTAGTTCATCTGGAAAATGTGATGTTTAGAACACAATGGCTAAATGATCAGCGGCTGGCTTTCTGCACACCCAGAGGGAGGTATCAGATGCAACAGCGTTAACAGCGCCTGCCTTTGTATTCATAACTGAATATAATAAGATGCTGGCTTCAAACTCTACATCCAAACGGAGCTACAAACAGCACATGGGCCATTAAAGAGTGAGCTGTAATACCACCCCTCCCTGGTGCACCAGCATCTTTTGATTTATTATCGGGCTAAGCTCCTCACTGTACGACGTAGCAGCCATGCTGATGTATCCCTTGAGACGCATTGCAATAAAATGAACTGCCATTGTTTTCTTGCAGAACTGTACAAATTGCCTCATCAAAGCCACAACATGGGTCCTCCACCTCTAGCCATTAATCAGTGGGAGAGACGCAGGCGCCACAAAAATGCCTTTGCATTTTCCTGAGCTGAGAGGCGCATCAGGCTGACAAGTGTTGTTGTTTGCATGTTTTACTTGGGGAGACGAGAAAATGAAGACCAAGTAGTGCTGTCAAGGCCAGATGTTTTAAAGCCAAGACACTGAATTCACTCACTCGACTTGGACGTCTTCACACTATGTTTTATTCAGATGATATAGATTTAGTTTCAGGTCCAAGTGACAGCAGGTGACGCTCTGCCAGTGTTAATCCCTGACCTACAAGTCAAAGACAAAGACACCGAGCTAAGTGTCTCGTATTAGACACGGCATTGTTCTAAATGACATTTTGGGATGGAAATCTTGCCACCGCCTTCACCCTAAATATGGAACGGATCCATAAGTGAACGACACCACTTTGGGAATAAATTAAGACATGCTGCGGGCTGAATTCTAATGGCTGTGTTAACCTTTGCTAACAAAGTTCCATTGACATTCACTTTTCAAAGAGGAGCGAGGTAATTTCCACTTCCACCCAACTGTTCTTTTAATAATTTCCTCCCCTTGTGTTCACAGTCTTTCATTTCGAATTGGGATGAGAGTTTTGAGGACGAGACACTTGAATTTCATGAAATTAGCAAAGATGGATTTAATTCCTCATGCCTGTGTGCAGCCTGATTGGGCTATTGTTTGCCCAGGCATGTGTGAAATGTTGAACTCTAATTGTGTGTGTGTGTGTGTGTGTGTGTGTGTGTGTGAAGGGGGGGGGCTTACTTCTTATGATTGGACCAGACATAGTTCTTCAGTTCTTCACAATGGAGATTAGTTCAAATCAATAATTTCCAAGCTTGTGTGTCCACTGCAGCAGAGAGGGGTTGTACAAAGCGTGAGCTATGTAGAAAGCCTGTGACACAACAGGATTTGAGCTCCACCGCTCTTATACAACAGAGAGAAACAAACAAGCCATCCCCCTGAGTCCTGGCCTGCCCGCGTGGCCGGCTAACCTGAAAACACAAATGAAACTTTCTGTACTTTCTGTTTGGCTGAATCCTGACAAACTAATGGAACGCTCACACACTGCAGCGTTTGTCATTTAGCCTTACACTGACTGAAAATGTATTGACCGACAATGTATGTTTTGTGTTCCATTTCTACCAAATTGAACCAGGCTATCGCTTCCCCTCAAGAGGTACTTCAACTTCATGTTTCGAGCAAGAGCCTTATTGTTCACAGACATTCGTCCATTCTAAATAGGACATTTTAATCTCGTTGGTTAACGGTTTATGATCGGTTAACAAAGGTCGGTTATAGGTCAGAAAAAAAATCTAAATTAGTATCCCCATTGGGTACCGAAGATTGGTCTTAAACTGGTACCTGGTTCCTGATTGTCCAGAACCATTATACCGATAAGCTCCTGCAGCAGTCGGGGCTGTGTCATTATTTGTTTTACGTTCTTCATTTTCAGTTTGCCTACTTTTAAATGAACTTTTTTTCCCAACTTGTAGCTGTCCACTAATGATGATGTGTTCTACATTGTGGGTGTGTTTACATTCTGTGGACTGTACTTATAGCAGCACGTTAAAATGCTCTGTAGAGTGGGCTAACTGTAGCAAAGCAATAGAAAACACAGCTTACCCTGTGTCTCTAACCATTGCACTGACCTAAAGGGATGACATAGCATACATTATACTTGCAGCTTTGTAATTTTCTGACAACCAACAATGCAGCTGGTGACTCAAGTTGGCAAGAGGCGCTGATGCCCAGAATGATGTGAGGAGTGACCTCAAGTCAAGGTATCACTCGCTATCAGATGTAAGCTACAAAAACTGTGTTTTTTTCTACGTGTCTGACTCTCAAAGTCTACCCTTAGCTTCAGATGTCAATGTACTGCACATTTTCTTTTTCAGGATAACCAGGGCTATTTGAAAATAAAAATTTGATGTGAATAATTGCATCCGAGATTAATGATATGTATGATATATATGTAGGTTCCCCTTGAAAAATCCAGCCACAAAGTGCATTTGATCAGAATTGTGAAGCTCATTACAGAACAGTAGTCCAACTACTCAGTGAAATCTGTCAGGTTTTTAGTGTTACTGACAGCAGCTATGGGCTCACAACAACCTCAGAACCAATGAAAGACAGGCGAAGATTGAAACAAAAACTTCACTCAAAGTAACTTTTACTCAGGTTTTACTCTAGTCAAACTCACTGTTCACTCACTGTTCTGACTTCACCGACGTCAGTGGTCAAAACCTAGAATGTGACTGGTTTAAAAAATATAATAGCCAATAAGTAACAAAGACAGCTATTCAGTGAACTCTGATGTGCACACGTTGCTTGAACCACCATAAAGTAAAACATGTAAAGAGTGGTTACAGCCAAAAATGATGCCTCATTCTGCTCGTAAGGACATGTCGCCTAACAGCAAGATACACCAATCGGTTCAGGACGAAGCCTCATTTAAATGTGGGCGGGATGCTGGGACTGAAAGGGATATAAGCAACTCTCTGCTCTCAAATGTATGCCACGCATTTTCATATGCTTCCTTAGAGCTGATGTGTTACCCACACTTTATTTTTGAATCCTCATATGCTGCCTTTGATTAACCCAAAAAACCCTCAGTCTCTAAATGCTGGCTGCCAGTCCAGCTCCAGTCTTTCTCACACTGAGAGCTTTTCACATAAAGGAGCCGTTTCCCACTAGTTCACTAAATATAAACTGTCACAGCATCAGTCACACAGTGTGGGCTCTGAAGATGTATGTCCAGGCTTGATTGCTGTCCGTTTCTTATAATTACTGTGTTGCACTCGTCTTCCAGTGGGGCTGTTGCCGGCTCACCTCTATCAGCCGACAGCGCTGGGAAATCAGCCAGGGACAGGGAGAATAATGGCGTTTGCATGCCAGTGTCTCACACCTCGATAAACACGGAGAAATGTAAAGGGAGAGGGCATTGCTCTGGCGTGATCACAACAAATGGTGACCTATTACCTCACAAAACAAGTAGAGACATGCAGGGTATCATTGCATCGCAGAGGTGGTGGAGGCATGAAGGGTTCCAATGACGTCTGCTTTTACTTTGCTTCAGCTTGATGCCAGCCTTATTTGGGAGCTAGACTGTCAAAAAATCTTTTTTATCAGTTTGATCAAAATGTCAAGTTCCGCCCGAAAATGTCAACCTCAAAAATAACCTCAAATGAAACCCTCAAACAAAGCGATGCTGACACCCCTCGGTGTTAGAAATGAACTCAACAATGCCATTCGATGGAAACCAATATGGTGACAAACATTAGCTGCAGCCGCACTAAGCTGGGGCTTGTTATTGCTTCTGAGAGTTACAGTGTAAAGAGCATTATAAAGGCATACACTGGAGATTGATTATTAAAGGCCCAATCTATAATCCAAAAGCACACAGAGGGGATGCCTCGCTGCTAAAAAGCTTCTGTAAGCATTCATTTGTTCACTGTCAGGAGTCTTAAGACAAAGACTGACAGCTGCGACAGCTGATAACAAGTTTGTGATGTATACTTGGATGCACATGTGTATGGTTGTAATAAATATAGCTCAGTAATCTGTAGTAATAAGCAGCAAAAAACAGATTTTACAGCCTCTAATCCTAACCTTGAATAAAGGCAATATCTACAATGTTCTTGACATTTTAAAACATGCTTTGGGGATTATTGAAACGTTGTTGTGGTTGAACTTTAGCCTAATCAATCTATTTTGATTGGAATAAAAAAGAATACCTGCATAGGATCGATAAAGCGGAATCAAATGTTATCCCTGTGACGTTAAAGTTCAATTCAGTGTGAATCCCATGAAAGATAAAGCTGTCGTTTTACTAGCAAGGAATGGAAACTAAAGGCCAAAATGTCATCAGCAGAGAAATCACTCATCAATAATGAACTGAAGACCAAATCCAAGGAGGTTTATACAGAAAATTACAGTATTTTACTGCATCATAACTGTAATCTACAGTAAAATAAAGCTAATTTAGTGTATGATATAATGTAGATATGAACACGATAAGAACTACATCGCAGGCCATTCTGAGTAGCTGTGGAAACTGTCTTCTGTCAAAAAAAGGGTTAACCACTCTCTTTTCTAGCTTTAGCAGATGTTTATTCACGCTATAATGACAGAAAAATGAAATTAACTCTTCTATGGATGGATTCTCTTTGTTAGGAAGACACGCTTTCACCGACTGCCGCTGAAGGAGGAGGGGATGCCTGTCGCAATTAATACCACGCTATTTTACAGCAGCCTATTTTATTATGACATAGGCCTATCATGTGCTGGAATGCGAGGCACCTCTAGGTGCCAAAGTCTGAAGCCTGGCATCCGTCTTTGCTCCCCAGACACCTGTAACACTGGCGTCTCTGCACAGTCCAATCCATCCTTTTTCATTTTTCTCCATTAATCTCCCAGCCTAGTAATTCAGTTTTCATTTGTTCTTCATCTTGCAGGCTGGCGAATGCCAAGCCGCTGTAGCGAGACTTGTGCCAGACTGCTCAGCGCTCCGCATATTTTTTTTCCACAGACAGGAAGCCGGGGGACAGATTAGGCTAACCGCAATTACAGGAGAACAGTGAAGGGGAGGATTCTCTTCGGTTGTTGTGGACCTCAGCTAACCCTGACTAGTATCTGTGCACCTGGCCTGTCCCTCCTGGGCTCCTGTACTTCACTCAATTAGTGCAGATCCGCTATTGCACCTGTGCCTCCCATTCACCAGCCTGTGCCCTTTCCCTTACTGAAGATGGCAAACATCCAGCAGCGTAGCAAAGACAGTCCTTTTATCATTGTCTCTCTTTTTATCTCTCTCTCTCTGCCTCTCTTTCTCCCAACCTCTCACATATTTAGACTGCAAACAGTTATCAAAAATAGATAGTTTGAATGATTCTCACAGCACCTGGGAAAACAAAACACAAATATCTCAGCTTGCCGCTTTCTGTGGATCTAACAACAGGGGACTGGGTTGAAAGCTCTGAAGATGATAAGGAGAACTTCAATTGAGTGTGACTGCCAATCTTACTTTTAAAAAGGTGGCATTTTTATTTTTCCATCCTAAAAATAATCCCTGCTGACCCCTGCAGTCAGTTTATGAAAACCTAACCTAACCTTTTCTGCATCACAGATGATGCATCACGTGCTGCTGAGAGTTGAGAAAAGAGCTGGTCTCCACTGTGATCTACACATTATAACAACACTACAGTGGCCTATCAGGTCTAGTTGGCCTTGAGGAACTGACTCCCAACCGACTCTTTATCATGAAACACAAGCCCCTGTGAAATTGAAGAAAACACAAACTACAGATAACACAAGAGCGCGTAAATTCACTGCACACCCTGCAGCAGAAAGCCAGAGGGGATTTATGGACAAGGGAGATGACTTGCAGTTACGCTATGGGGCGTTTAAGTCCTTTTGTGTTCCCCATAAAAAGAAAATACACACCCCCAGTTTGTTTTGTGCTGAGTTGGTGTTTGTGCAGTCTTTTGTTTGAGGTTTGAAATCAGACGCAGCTATGATAAAGTCAGAGAAAAGCCAGACTGTGGAGCTGCAGATAGACACACTGCTGTGTACTTAATAAATTTCTCTTGCTCATAAAAACTTTTTATGCAAAGCAGATAAATAATACTACTCAATGATAATTCCAAATGGATCAATCCATCATTTCACTGACATACTTTATCTTGTTAAGTTACCTTACATACTCCACATTAGTAAAGATTTCCCACTCGTAGACTTTAAAAGGTGGTAAAAATCTGCAGAGATGCCTTCTTTATTGGTGGCCTATTGTGTAAAATAAAGGGTTAACAACTGTCCTTGTTTTCTCTGTGTAATGCATGATTAACTGTAAGTGGCTTCTTATCAAGTTTTCAAGACAGGTCATTTTCAAAATCAGAGCGAAGACAGTTCCACAAGTGTTTTTACCGTTTCCCCATGGGCTTCTATAATGAGCAACAAAACACCACAGTAAAAAATGTTGCACAGCTCCATAAAACCACAGGTGACAGTTAACTACTGAGCCAGAGAGTGAGGTAAAAAAAGGATAAACAAGGCCCAGTGAACTAAAAAAAAACAATAAAATATGGAGCATAAAAGAATGTAAAAGTTCAAACAATAAACCACAAGTCAATAAAATGAAAAAGAGATGGTAAAAAGGGGTCATAACAAGACTTTTAAATGGAATTAGTTTTGCAGCAAAATTTGAAGGAAAAGACAAACGTAACACATCTAAGAGGTTCAGGTGGAGTTCCACAGCTGAGGGTCCCAAAGCGCAAAAGCCCCTTAGTACTGAACTGAAAGTTACAAACTGCAAATAGTGATTACATAGACACTGTAGCCTGAGGTTAAAGTGTAACTCCACCCTCAAATTCAGCTAGAACCCTCTCTCCCAGCATATTTAAAAAATGCAACGAGTGAGGGAACAATGTGACGTAGACAGGTCCCAACTGGTTGTCTCTTTGTCAGCATTGGCCTCGCAGGTTCAGGGCTGATTTAACAGTAGATGAACTGGCATCCCGCCCACATTCAACCCATCAAATGCTGGTAGGAAATGTCAATATTAATACCAGCACTGATGTGTTTTATCACATGACAGTCATATCATTTAGTTTATAGCTCAAAAATCACATTTAAGTGTGCAGTACCTCTTTAAGGTCACTGGTTTCATTAGGTTTTAGACCAATGTACAGCTGGGCATCATCTGCATAACAGCAGAATATTGTGGTCGCAAATAATATGATCTACAAGATACTCTAGTCTTGTAGATGAGAAGATTATTGGGCCTAGTGTTGACCCCTGAAGAACACCACAAGAAACTAAAGCAGACAACAGAGAATGATCTATACAGAGTTAGATGTGAAGTGAATCCTAGTCCTAGTCCATTTTTTAATGTTTAAGGCCAAGCTCAGATCTAGGGCAATGAAAATTTAACAGTTACCCAAATTAACTAAATCTAAATTCAAAATTAGAAATCAGTTTTAATGTGTTTAGGGGGTCCATATTGGAGACAATGTAAGGCTGACGTTTGAGAAAACATCTTTGAAGAGCCTTTTTGGGATCACATCAAGTAAGCAATCAGAGGATTTCACATGTGAGATACAGATTTCATTATACCACAGGCTGGGTGTCATGGGTCTAACATTTAATTTGTCTAATTGTCACTAATTAATTATCATTATAATGGAAGTGCTTGCTAATCAGTCATTATCAAGCAATTACATTTGTAACATGACGTGCACTCACATTTGAAAGATTTAACCATGGCAAAATCCAAACCTACACAGAAAAATCTGTTGTTTTTTTCAATTGGAAAAAAATTAATAAATGTCTGAATCCAGATACTGACAATTGTATTGGACATGCTAAAAATACTTGTTAGCTACTTGGGTTCAGTAATAGGACTAGTTATATAGTTCAGTAAAACACAACCAACACAACAATTCCAGACAATTCAGAAAACTCTGCGGACAAGTTCAGCACAATTTCTGTGGATGATTAGGAAGAACATACAGAATGGCATTGAAATCTGCTACTTAACAACAAGTTAGGATCACCAGCAGGTCGAGGCTTCTGGGAGGCTGCTCGCTGTTAGCAAACACTGCATGGCCTGTTATTATAGAGTCCTGGCTGTTCTCATCAGCATTCACTCTGGGGAGCACCTGCTGCTGGGGTGGATGCTCCACGAGTTATTGGATTGCTAATCTCTTCCTGGGAGGCCTTTTCAGCCAGGCGGACAGATGAGGGTGGAAAAGGCAATAAGCCATCTACGGGGAGCAGCTGATGATAAACTTGAGTGAGACGGCAGCAACAGAAAGAGGGTGGGCAGGAGGAGGCGGAATGAGAAACGTATGTCCATATACATGGCTGAGTTGGGGAAGGATGGCTGTCTGGCTTGCTAGGACACGCCTGCCTCCTGATTTCCTTCTCCACAGCCACAGAGTTATTGCTTTTATTTAAAGACCGCTCCAGCTTTCTCCCTCAATAGATCATAGCGCTCGATAAAGTGATGGGTGGGGTTCGGCGTGATTGGGATGGGGGGGTGAATCTGCACCTGCCACCTGCAACACTGCGTGCTTCCTACAGCCTAAGCTTATCTCCAACACCACTGATTGATCTCTTAATGGTGATGAATGCACAGGAAATGGCAGGCCTACTGCCACAGATGCAGCAATGGAAGGCAGCAATAACTCTACATCATGGGACCCTTCCACCGTGTGCAGGCACGACATTACACACTGTCATCATGGAAACGCTAAAATAAATAACACTCCAGTAAAAGGGACATGCTCACAGTTTCACCTGATAAGACGAGAGGTGGAGCATACACTAACTTTATAGCTTATTTACCTTTGTCTCTGCCACATTTTCATGCTGTAAATATTTAGAACTAAGTATTTGTCATTATTTTTAAAAAATTCAAACTCTAAATGCCAAACCTTGCTTGATATTAACAGCTGTCCCAGATAACAAACATGCCTAAAAGGCCCATTTAGACTGTGTGATTTTTGGGCTGTCCCAGATGAAAGTTGACAATCATGAGAAAAACGTGACGAAATCGTTGGTCATCAATCAAAAACATTGGTTCTGGGTTGCACTGTGAGACAAGTCCACTGACAGCAGATTTAATGTTATGGCGGCCAAAGAAAATTCTGCACCCAGTTCTTACAATGTGACTGCCGTTACGACCCACACTTACAAACCAACCAATCATAATAGGAGATGACATGACAGAGTGAGTACACTGGCGAGCTAGCGCAATGCTACGGCTAAAATACACTGACCTCAAACTCACTTTGCAAAATTATTATTCCAAACTGCTCTCTTCTCCCTGGCCATGAGCAGGTCCACACTCTCCTCCTCATCCTCCTTTGAGGTAGAGCCAGCACTGTGGCCAAAGCTTGTTCATTGTTTTGCTACGTTTTCAAACCATAACAGGAGGGCAAATGGGTGACACAAATTGATGACATGCACCATAAGAAGACCCAGGTGAGGTATTTTTTTGGTGGTTGTTTCCTAACAGAGATTCTCACCTTTTGGTTAGCTGATGAAAATGGGCACAAGGTATAACTGGCATAATAACAATGAAACAGAAGCCCTTACAGGAAACAAATGCTAGCGGCATGGCTCTAAGGATGGCAATGTCAGTCTGCCTGTCAGTCGGTCCAGACTGAAATATCTTACCAACTATTGGATGGATTTCCATGACATGACATTCGTCATTCGTCATCAGCGCCACCACAAGGTTTTGTGTGAATGGTCTCAACAACTGTTGGATGGATTTGGTACAGACATTTATTCCCACCTCAGGATGAGTTGTAATCACTTGGTGACCCCTTAACCTTTCATGTAGCGCCATCATCAGTCAACATTTCTATTTTTCCAACACTTTGGTTTGTGACCAAACACCTGCAAAACTGACATTCCCATCAGCCTGAACTATGCTTTGTATTTAGTGCCAATCAGCAAATGTTAGCATGCTAACACGCTGAACTGATGGTGAACATGGTAAACATTATACCTGCAAAACATCAGCATGTTAGCATACTGACATTAGCATTTAGCTCAAAGCACTGCTGTGTCTAAGTACAGCCACGCAGAACCGCTAGCATGGCTGTAGACTAAGGTTTCATCAATACACTTTAACCAGAATCATGAGAAATACTGCTATTATAACAGTTATTTACGGCTTCTTCCCAGTTACATCACAGTTTACAGCCTGCCATGCTGTTTTCCTGTGTTGCTGTGTATAATGACGCAGCTGAAAATAAAAAGGCAAATGATTCAAGTGACAACATGGGGTTTTGAATTGGGGGCTCCTTGACTGATAATTTTATTAATTGCCATTTAGAGGGCACATCTTTATTTAACATGATGGATTAACAGCCAAGCTTTTCGTCGTCTGTGTTCAACAAAATGACAGGTAAACTGTAGCTTGTTGTTGCCATACAGCTCTTCTATGTGTCCTATTTGGCATGCATGGGGACAGCTGAGCGCTTGGCTTTGAACCGGCACGGAACCCACACCAGCAGGACTATTGTGGCACACTTAGGCGTCACAGCACATCAAACACACCACAAAGGCTGTAGGGAGTCAGAGCTGCAATTCTACAAACCGCAAGGCAGGACTATCATCCTCTGGTTCATTACACATGGGCTGTTTAGATGTCGATGTGAATAGGAGAACTGTCATGGCGGCAGCATATAGATGATGGTGACAGGCTGTCCTGTTTTCTCTCTGTATAATAACAGGTGAATGTTTCCTTTATTAGGAGAGTTTTTTGTTTGCTCTCTACAACGCGATTGAGCAGGGGTGACAGAAACAATTCAATGGTTGGGACGCATCAGGGATACCGCAGCTGAATTTAATGACTCTGCAACAAATTTACCCCCCAGCGGATTCTCACCGAGAAAGGTCACCAGGTGTCCACGATTGAGCCAACACTGCTTTTCCCTCAGGCAAGACGGATGATGACAGTGATGAATGAATGAAAAATGATCAGAATATCAAGATTACCTGGTGAGCTGGTCCAATCACTACATAGCCAAATCACTACAAAATGGCATTATTTTGTGTTTCTGCATTTAAATCAGGCAAATTAACATAAAGTATTTTCTTTCCAACTGAAAGCTTTTGTCCCACATTATTGCATCTTTTTTTTGTAATGATCGTCATTATCATTGCAGCTTTCACTATTTTTCTGGGAACCTTCAGTATAAAATGAGATTCAGTCAATGTTGGGCTATTTGAATCTGAATCTCTAACTACATTTCAATTAAAACTCATTACAGTAGATGAAAATGCTACGGTTATATCAGAGGCTTAACAATAATCCCTCAATACAGAATTAGAATTATATCACCAAATGCTAAGTAACAAATACATTCTTTCAAATTTCTGCTAGAGCAGCAAAACTACTAAGACTACTACATAAGTCCATGAAACAAAGTCCTAGCGGTGAATGCACACTAAGTAAATGCATGTAACTGTAATGTGGATACACTGAATATTAATGGCCACTCTTGTGTAAGTAAAACCCATAGCGCCTGGAGCTGATTAAATATGAAAAATCATCCAGAGAATGTAATCAACCGCATCGTGAAAAATGTATGGGGTTCACATATTAGAGAGGACACAGTGTGCATCTCTCCAGAACACACATTAGCCTGGCCCTGTTCCATTATTTTTTTTCTGTGAAGGCAACCAGATAAGACAGACATTCCTGAAGTAATTTAAGCAGATAAAAGGATCTTTAGAGCTACAGCTTCAGAAGTCACTTATGATTTTCAGATCATAGCATTCACGTTGCAAAGCATGGGTGCAGTCAAAACTCAGCGGCTAATGGAGGGCAACATACAGTATACAAATCAATACGCAACATATTTACAGGCTTTCATGCAAAGATAAGTGTGCGCTGCTTGCCTGTGTACAAAAAGAAATAAAAAAATGCCCTGAATGCCTGAGAATAAACACGCTCCAAGAAATGATTATACCAAACAAACCTCAAATGCATTTTGGCTTTATCCCCATGTCTTCTTGGGTGCTCAAGGGGAAGAATTGTTTTTTACCCCTGTGCCACTGTGAGAGCACAGTCAAACAATAAATAAACTACATCTGGTGCAATAAATAAAAGAGAAAAATGTGCACATTTGCTCAGATATAGTCCCAATATTGTTTCTTTATTTGTCCATGTTCCAACCACATGGGCCTTTGTGGTCTATGTGATCCTAACACATATCTGCTTTTCATCATGTACCACTAGGGCTGTCAATTATTTTTCAATTAATTGGTTGGTCTAGAAAATGTCAGAAAATGGTAGAAAATGTCACAATTTCCTAGAGCGCAAAGTGATAGTTTCAAATGTCTTGTTTTGTCCGACTAACAGTCCAAAACCCAAATATATTTCATTTCTTATCAAAGAACTCTAAGAAAACCAGCACACATTCACATTTGAAAAACTGGAAGTAGTGAATTTGTTTTTGCATTTTTGTATGAAAAATGACTTAAAACGATTGATCCATTATCAAAATTGTTGCTGATCAATCAACTAATTGTTTCAACTAAATGTACCGCACACATTTGCTATCTTCACAAAGGCCAAAGTGGTGAAAATATCTACAAATGTACATGACTCTTCTTCAGACACGCTTAACTAGGTAAAAACAAGATTGAAAAATGGAATATGTGCTGAATAAAAGTTTCCTCCTATTATCATTCAGGTGGCTTAACTTATGGCTTCCTCACAGCTGTTCCCAGGCAAGGAAAGGAATGAAAGAGACAAAAGTCTTTGAGAACATATACAAACATTACAGATACACTCCAGTCCAGTATGTACCTTTAAGCATGAATGCTTTAAGTACATATAGGGTTCCATAAATGGAAACAATAGTCTGATATACAATACACTTTAACCTTGCAGCCGACTGCGAAGACTATACTGTAAGCGTGTAGAACACCTCAGTCACTTTATCTTTACTCTGCTTGAAGATGTTTGATCAAGTCCTACTGATTATTTTCATTCTTATGGCTAAAAGGATAATACGATCCAAATGAAAGTAAATCAGATTTATATTGTGATTGAAATCATTTGAATTGTTTCTCACACTCGTTTTGCATACTCGTTTTTCAAATTTAGGGATGGTGTCCAATAGCCGGTTCCATTTTGGATCCAGTTCCCAGTTGATATGGGACCTGGACCCGGATTGGTAAGCTCCGTGGCCAACGAATCCCGTATCGAATCTTTCATTCACAATCTCTCGTGAGACCGACTAATTGAACATGCAAAACACACCTTAACTTAAACGTTTCAAAGTGTGGATACACTTCACCAAAGTAAACCAAACTGCCAAATGAAATATTTGCTCGAGAGTATGTCCCTTGCTTAAATACTCATCTAGCATCCATCATATTAAAGTAAGAACTGCTGGGATTTTTGATAACTTGAAAAGGACAAGTGCTCGGCCTCAGCCTACTGCCGCCGTCAGATTTTGTGACCTGTAGCAGTGCAACAACCAGTTCACCTTCAGGTAATGTTAAGTGCATAATGCATGCATAAGAATCTGTGATTTATTGAGCTGACATTTGCTGAATCATAAAGTATAATTAATACTATTTCCACTGTGTTACTTCTGCAGCTGTAGCACAGCCCCTCAGCGAGGAGCAAACACAGGAAAAAGTAAAAATGAGTCAGGAGAGGGTTAATGAACGTCACAGGGCAGAGACAAAAAATGTAGTGAAAGCCCTACACCCTTACAGCACAGTAAAATCTCTGTGGTTTAGTTATTGTACTGAGGGAAATAAAAATAGTACATATTTTTTTATTCTTCGTTTCTCACCAAACAATCTACCTAAAAAGATTCTATAAGGAATTTTCGATAAGCAGATTCGGAATCAGATTCCATAAAATGCTATCGAACCTAACCCCTAATCAAACATCATTAAACACACAAGCAGGGGAAAATTAGAGCTGAACGGATTAGTTGATTAATTGGCTAGTTGATTAATCACAAACTTTTTTGAAAATCCATTAATCATTTAAGCTTCTTATGTGAAGATTTGCTGCTTTTGTTCGACTTATGTGATGGTGAACTGAATATTTTTGGGTTTTGGACCATTGGGTTGAACAAAACAAAACTGTGATGGATATTTTTCACTATTTTCTGACACGTTATAGACCAAACAAAAATAAGTGGTAGATAAATTGATGCAATTGCAGCCCTATTGAAAATGTAACTCTCTAGGCGGAAGCAATAAAGAAAATTAGACCCAAAATATGAGTAGTACTCAATGAGTAGTTCATCCTGTTTGCAATCATCAATACTGAGAGCTGAACAGAAAATCCTTAACGGAAGCAGAGGCAGTGAATCCCTGAAGGGTTTGGCTAGACTTAAACTTCTATGCCGTGTTCTACCAAAGTGAAGCACTGCTTTGTGTTTCAAATAGCAGAAAACCTCCACATGTACAAATCTGAAGTGGAATATAAACTTAAACTGAATTTGAGCTTTGCAGCCTCAACCAGGATAAAAGCACCTGTGGTATTCAGCATATCGTCCCACTGTGTACATACAGTAACCTGGCGCAGCTTCATTTCATCAACAAGATCCGAGGAAGAGGAGATCAAGATCAACCTCTCAACTGTTTGATAGGAAAACATCTGCTCGGTCCAGAAGGTAAGCTCAGTAAGTTTATTATCTAGGCCTGTCAGTCTCATGTAAATATATTTTTCTTCCTACAGCTGAGAACAGAGGCAGCTAACAAGACCAACTGGGATAAGATGGGGATAAGACTGCTCCACATTAAATCTGCCTTCCCTCAAAATCAATTTGGTAGACACCATTTTGAGAGGCAAATGTCAAATTTACATACGGGCCTCACTCATAAAGACACTTAAACACGCATCAAGTGTATTAAACATATCTGAAATAATTGGTGCTGCATCTAGTCGAAGATTAATGATGTTCTGTAGGGTGTTTGTTTGTGCACACATAATAGTGCATGCTCTATAATTAGGCCTAGGAGTCAAACACATGACTGTTCCGACGGATTAGTCAGGTCCACTGAAGAATATGTGCTTGTTGAGAGCAGATGCTGATTGAAATCTGCCATGCATACAGCGAGATATTAATATCACCTACAGAATTACGCCAAAAGCAGTACAGAACGTTATACACACAGCCTCCGAAAATAAAATTGTGGCGACTGAGGGGCAAGCTGCACTCTGTGTGTTTAATTAATTTAGCCAAAGAACTAAAAACCACATGACTTTGACTCCTCATCCCATTTCCCCCCCGAACCCTGCTGCATTTAAATATCAGTATGGAACCATGTTGGGCTTCCATAAAGAGGATTAGAGTGAGGAAGGGGGGATCAGACAAAAAAAAAAGATAATGCTTTTTCTTAGACACTAGCATCTGCCTTCAAAATGGAAAGACACAATGCTACTGTCCAACACGTCTTCCAAAAGCCTTTTTCTCTAAAAAACAGCCCACTTATTGGAGCATGAATTTTGAAACGGATGGTTTTTAAATGTGTTTCATAAGCCACAGGGTTTCTGAATATGTTCAACATAATGGACTACATAAACTTTCAATGCAGAGCCTCAAAATTAGAGTGACAAGGTATCCATGCGGCAGCAGAGATAAGACAGAAGCATGCCCTGACAAAACAAAGCTTCCTTGTATTATTACGTCTATAAATTCAGTACTCTCGGAGGCCAAAGAGCCTGTAGAGTTACACAAGGAGACGGCTGATAGGGTCCTCGCCCTCTATCCCCCACTATTTGACCACTCCAATGAAAATCCAATCATCAACTTGACCAAGGGGGGAACTTGCGGGCCAGCTTGGCAAACCAGCAAAGCCCCATCATCAGAACCCTATTAAAAAACCCAGGGCTAGGAGACTCAGTTCTGCACTCATCGTATGCCAAGTGTGGTGGTGGTTGTGGTGGTGGTGGTGGAGGGGGCTCAGCAGGCTTTGCAGCAGAGCTTTGCATGTGAAAATGGGAAGGCAACAGTAGTCAACATGCAACCACAGCTGGTAGAGTATGAGATAACAGGATGCGGGGGAGCGGCATGAAGCTGGCACAGGCCTGCTCTCCCTCCCTCTGGCCGGCTATGTGATATGACTACAATCATAAAAACGAACTGCCACGACCCTTAGAGCTGTGCGAAAAGGGAATAAAAATGCAATCCAGCACGTAACCAAGGCTCCCCCCGACAAACTCGGCCTTATCGAACAATGTAATCACCTGGCTGTTTTATCAGGCCTGGCTGGGCGATAAGTAACTCACCTCATCAACCTGAAATGCACCAGCGATGAGGACGTGACAGGTCACTTTGGGCCAGCCTTTTCAGTAAAACAAGAGCAGACATCTGCCAGCTGAGCATTCTGGATAATAACAGCTTATTACTGTGTCATTCCTTATCATTTGTCATTTTTGTAAACAAAAACAGGAAAATGGATGACAACACGCTATTTAGTTTCTCCTTGGCTATTACTTTTAACAGTGGCATGCATTTTTCTGTGTCACATCCAGAAAATATCACCAGATGTAATAACAAACAACCAGGCTGTTTATGGTTTTATTCATGTGCCATGTTGTTGAAAGGACTGGCGGGTAAAAATCAGTATGTCACAGTATGGTGCTGTTGGATTTCAATCTATCATCTGCGCCTATGGAGTTACATGCAGAACTGGGAACACACATGGCTAACAAGATTATCAAATGATCCAATACACTTTGGACGGCAGTCACAGACATGATCACAGCGCGCTAAGCTCGACAGATGAAACACATAGCCGCCTGTGCAGCCTTCCAAACCCTTCTCCACAGAGACAGGGAGAGCAGGACTGAAAGCTAGAGAGAGGGCAAGAGAGGGAGCCAGTGTGGAGGAACAGAATAGGTCAGAGCACATCAATGTGAAACCAGCGAACGCCCTCGGAGAAAGAAAAGAATCAGAGAGAAGTCCAACAGCCACAGAGGCACAAAACTCAAGACCTTATAAAAGATGACAGACTTGTAAGTTACAGCCTCCTCCTATCAGCAATTACAGCGTAGCCAGACAGTAATAAAATCTAATGCATTGTAAATTATGAGTTGTTACACAGAAACCATTAATTCTGCATGAAAACGGGCAACTGGGCAGTGCTCTCCTCCACTGGTTTGCTTCCTCTTAAAATTGAATCATTTGGTCATTTATTATTCAGATAGAAGGCCAAGCGAATAACAATAATCCCTGCGAGGGAAACGGCCTTTTTGTTTGGCCTGCCTCATGAAGAGGTCAGGGTCAACAATTCCAGCGCCCCCTGGAGAGACGTTCAAGGATGCTTCAACAGGGGAGCATTTAAAGGATCCTACTGTGAAGTAGGGCTGACCCGAATGCTTCGAAGCTTCCACCGTTGACCGTTGAGTTGCATGTATTAAAGGGAAAATTCAGCCTTGAATATTTAAATGACATTGTTCTGTGATGTTCATTGCAGTAGACGTGACATTGCCAACTAGTCCACAGGGTTCGTACAGCTTTTAAAAAGGTACCTAAACCAAAAATTTCCAGACTCTCGAAGCCTCTATCATCACATCAAAGTTGTTATTATAAATGCCAGGAGACAACAAATATGACGAAGAGATCATTTCATTTCAAATATTAAAAAGATTTTTGGTTTACATGAGTGATTGTGTCGATAATGAAACACCAGATTATGTTGAAAATCAAGCAAGTATATTCAAATTCAAGCATGAATCCTAACCTTGAAAACATGAGTCCATGAACATTTGGGCGTATCTATGATTGCGGCCGTGCCCCTTACTCAGTGAAGAAATTGGTATCTCTTCTTTCTCTTCTATGATGGGTTCCTCCCTGTATGACAGCTGAATGTTGATGTAAAAGGTTTCGAGTGACATGAAATCCTGATGATGAATAGCAGAGCAGGTTTGCCAAACATAAAATTAAACCAATGGTGGCGACAGCGGAAAAAAAAGCTAAATTCAACATAAACTAAAGGTCTTGATAGAATAGCAGTTTCCAAAGGAGACTCTGACAAAACAGCACATGTTCCCTGAGGGCACCAAAACACCACTGCACGCGGTAACAAACAGCAACCCACGAACTGATAGATTTCCCCTTTAAATTGTGTTGACACGAAAAGCTGCCGGAAAAAAGCGTGAGTGCGTTGAAAGTGTGAGCGAGTTTAATAAGCTGGTTTGCACTTTTCTATTGCGCTCTTTACAAATCCATTCATCACTGTCGCATGCAGTTTATGTCATCTGGTGTTGCACCATAAATCGAATTCCAATCCAGGACAAAAATATGATGTAATTAAGAGACTCTGGTCTTGCCTGAGGGCTTCTTGCTGATTCATTTCAGCCAAAACGGTCTTCAATTTCCTATTCTGCGCTACGAGTGAGAAATGGCATCAAGTTATTTAGTGTAGAACATTTCAAAAGATCAATTCTGTGTCACATCCGCCCAATAACTCTGACATGCAGGATGCCTTCACATTTAAAACCCCCACACACAAGGGTTAAATGAGTTATTAGATGCACACCCAGGGGCTTGCTTCCTCTCATGGGATGTCAGTAAGATGTAGCTCACAACACAGCAGATAAGGGCTGTAAGACGCAGAGGTGTTTAATAGTGATTTACGACTACAACGCTTGTTAAAAAAAGGGTGAAAGCCATTCATTATTGGGAACTTACAGGTGTCACAGGAGGGAATTCTCCAGGTGTTGCAGCAGTAACTTATTATCCCACAATCATTATCATGATAATTTTTTAAAAGACCACCAGCTGTGGAATGATGAGGAACAACTTATTCGCTGTGATCTAAACATCCTTAAAACTAGAGTGCGGGACTTTTACACATAAATGAACGTCCGTTACATTTAAGCCGTTGCCGGCGAGTTCTCACAAT